>PVKS010007777.1:0-71393 GCA_004027875.1 Aplodontia rufa | reverse complement strand
GCAAAAAAAAAAAAAAAAGCCTCTTAAATACTCTTCCAATTGCTGCAAGCCTTCGATTAATTTCCACAGTTCTAAAAATTAGATTCTGACCCTATGTTTGCTCACAGGTTTTATGAAAGAGAAAAATATTAGAGATCCTTAACCCTCATTTTTGCTGATGTCTTCCTAAGGTTTTGTTTTTATGTTTTTTTTTTTTAATCTGAAAAACATTATTTTTTCTTAGGGTAGTACAGGGTATGCTATATCGGGTGATGGTGTAAGTATCTATGAGACTTTTGGTATTTATCTCGTTCCTGGGAAACTCACTATATTATTAATTATTGAATCACCAGAACCATGAATTTTCTCCCATCAACACATGTTTTTTTAGTGTTATGGTTTAGATATTAGATGTCCCCCCAAAGAATCACGTGTGATAAAATGCAAGAACGCTTAGAGGTGAAATGATTGGGTCCTGAGAGCCTTAACCTAATCAGTGCATTAATCCACTGATACGGATTAACTGGTTGGTATCTATAGGCAGGTAGGATGTGGCTGGAGTAAGTAAGTAACGGGGGCATGCTTTGAGATATGTAGCTTGCCCCTGGTAAGTGGAACAGTTTCTCTGCTTCCTAATTGTTATGTTCTACCTAAGCTGCTTTCCTCCTCCATACCTTTCTGTCATGATGTTCTGCCTCACCTTGGGCCCAGAGCAATGGAGTCAGCCATCTATGGACTAAAACCTTTGACACTGGGAGCCCCAAAAAAACTCTTCCTCCTGCAAAATTCTTCAGGTCTTCTGGTTGCATCAATGAAAACGTTGACTAAAACAGTTTCTCTTTTTTCCTGGAAATATTTTATTTTTTTAAATAATATGTTCATCTGCAGATTAAAAGAGACATATCAAGACATGCCCAACTGCAATATATTTCAATCCTGATTTGAAAAATGAAAACTTTAAGTAAAATTTGTGATATTTAGGAAGGGATTTGGGACATTTGGTCATTCACTGATACTAAGGAATTATTGTTAATTTTTCGTTAGTGAGAAAATAGCATTACAGTTATATTTGTTAAATATGTACATATGTCTTCTAGAATGCATGCTGACATATTTACAGATGAAATTATATGATGTCTAGGATTTGCTTCAAATTAATCTGAGGAAATAGGGGAAAGTGTGTGGGCAGATGGATCAAATAAAACTGGGTATGAGTTAATCATTACAAAGCTGGTTAGTATGTACAAATGATGGGTTTGTCATACTAGTCTATGTTTCAGTATTTGAAATTTTCCATAATAAATGGCTTGGAGTTTTTGGTTTGGTTTTGTTTTGTTGTTATATTAATGTTATGCTTCTTCAAACCTAGGCCTGTAAGGAATTTTAATAGTTTGACTAGTTCTGTCTAAAATATTCCAAATTTGTGACTCTTGGTCTGTTGTTAACTCATACTTGTGTTTTGTTTCACCAATATCACCTTTTTTAAAAATATGAGTTAAAGGGGCTGGAGCAGTGGCTTGGCATTTACAGCGCTTGCCCAGCATGTGCGAGTACACGGGTTCAAATCCCAGCACCATGTACACAACTAAATGTCAGAGCAACAAAAGCCATGTGAAAAATTCAATAAAAATTGATTCTCTCTCTTTCTCTTTCTCTCTCTCTCTCTCACACACTGTCCTTCTCTCTTTTAAAAAAAAGACTTAAAGAAAATAAATAAATAAAAAGAAAGGAAATAAAATAAAAATATGAGTTAGTTATCCACATTTTTTCTTTGTACTGGGGATTGAACCTAGGGGTGCTTAACCACCGAGCCATATCCCCAGTCCTTTTCATATTTTTTTTGAGACAGAGTCTCCCAAAGATGCTTAGGGTCTCGCTTCTGAGGCTGGCTTTGAACTTGGGATTCTCCTGCCTCAGCCTCCCAAGCCACTGGGATTACAGGGACCAGAGGCATAGCTCAGTAGTAGAGCCGGTGTGTAGCATACACAAGGCCCTAAGTTCAATCCCCAGCACCAAAAAATAAAAATAAAATACAGAAATTGTGGATAATCACCCACAATGCATATTTCTCGGAAAACCATCAAAAGCTTTGGCTACAGTGAACTCCCATCCTGCATGGTGACAACTGGCCAGCACTACTTTCTGTCCCCTTTAGAGGAGGAAAGCACAGCTCCTCTCCATTTGCCACAACTTCTACCTGCCTGGGCCTCACAGGCACACAAGTCTGTCACCTCCATCTTACTGTGCTTCAAAGACTTGTTGACAATGGAGATAACAATAGTGTAGTTGTCATATACTGCAGCTTACCTCTGAAGATCAAAAATGAATCAAGGTATAAATTTCACCCATCTACAAAGCATTCAGAAGAGACAGGAAAATGCCCTTGGAAAGACCTGATGCCAGTCAGAACCCTTCTAAGGTGGCAGCGTACCAGCCAGGCTATAGACAGCAAATTCGAGCCAGTGACAAAACAATTCATACGATAAACTGTGGAAACAGGATGCTTTAAAAAATCAGTCAAGTCGGGTTAATCCCTTCAAAAATCTTATTAGGTTTGAAATATGTAATCATTTAGAGATTCAGGGGAAAGGATTTCTGAAAGATTGATGTTATCTTATGGTGATACTTCACTTAATTTCTACCTCTTGACTCCTCCTGTAGGGAAGTCCATCTCTCAAGACACACTTCGACCGTGGCTTCTTCAGAATTCTTTTCTGATTCCCTCCAGAGAGCAAGTACTCCCTCTCCTCCACCTCCCTGGGGTATGTGATTCTCTTATGGCACCTAACCTTCTCCTGATTTTTACTAGTTATGTGTGCATTTATAAAGACCCTTCCTTCCTTGGAGAATGAAAGTTGCTTAATGGCAGGGACTCTGTAGCAACTCTGCCTGGGGTTTCAATCCCAGCTCTTCTTGGTAGCTGTGAACAAATTGCTAAGTCTCCCTATGCCTCAATTTGCTCATCTCTGGGCTGGAGCGGTGGCTTGGCGGTTACGGTGCTTGCCTGGCATGCGCGAGTACACGGGTTCAAACCCCAGCACTCGAATATACAACTAAGTGTCAGAGCAACGAAAGCCATGTGAAAAACTCAATAGAAATTGATTTTCTCTCTCTTTCTCTCTCTGTCCTTCTCTCTTTAAAAAAAAATTGCTCATCTCTAAAATGAAGATGATAATTGGACCAGTTCCTGGGGTTTTGTGAGGATAACTGGAATAATACATGTGTAACAGGATTTTAAAATGGACGTTTTGATTGAGGCTTCTGAATAAAGCATATTAAATAGGAACTAGAGCAAGCTGGGAATGTACCTCAGCTAGAGTACCAGCCTGGCATTCATGAGGCCCTGGGTTTGATCCCCAGCACTACTGCAAAATAGCAGGAGGAGGAGGGGAGAAAAAAAGAAAGATGAAAAGAAAGGGAAGGAAAAAAAGAAAGAGGAAATAGAGCAAATTGGACTTTTGCAAAGTGGTCAGCTGAAAACCAGTATCTCAACCGTTAAACCCTTATCCATGTGGGGATACAAAAAGATTCAAGGTTGGAAACTCAGAATTACTAAAAGAGGTTTTCTTTGAAGATTTCTGAGGAGAATGGGTAAAAGGCTGCACCACTTTCATCTGGAAAACACCCAGAAAAGAAATGAACATCCCTAAGTTTCAGAAAGACTAGAATACAAATTCATTGTGTTTCTTAAGACCACTCAGTTCTCTTATGGAAGACAAGAAAAACGGGTTGAGTGTTGCCATAGTTTGGATGTGGTTTGTACCCAAGGTTCATGCATTGGAAGCTTGGTGCCCAGTTTGGTGGTAGAGAGGAGATAGGGGGTGGAGACCAGTGAGAGATTCCTAATGTCAGTCAGCATAGGGGCACACCCTCAGATGGGATTGTGGGATCCCAGTCTCTCTCTGGCTTCCTGTTTCAGGATATGATGTCTCCCCACGTGCACTCTATCATTTGCCATGGGGCACTTGCCAGAGCCTGAACCAGGGTGCTTGGACTTTTAGCCTCTGAAACTGTGAGCTAAATAAACCTCTTTTCTTTATAAAGTTAGCCTGCCTCATTATAGTAATGCAGAATGAACTGATATCAGTTTTAAAAGAGATATGTTGAAGAGAATAAATCAACTATAGTCCTGGCATCTTTGTATGTTCTATAATATTTTCTTAATGGCATATTTTTCAAACTGTATCCCTGTTATTAAGTGACATTGAGATAGTTTAGGAGAGAGTAAAATGGCTAGGTAGTCAGGACAATTGGCTCCATTCAACCACACCTGGAAGCTAGCTGGTAGAGAGCCTTTAATGCGGAGTGCTCAGGGCCTTCAAATGCAAATGACTGTGAGGCTCACTGGTGGAACCAACTCCTTTGTCCCAGAGGCGGGGAAAACTAAGAAGTAGGGGTGGACACAGAGGGGAACTAGGAAGGATTTGCTACCCGTTTTGCATAGATCGTAACCAATGACTTTGGTGCTTCGTTTCAATGCCTGTTTTGCACAGAGTTTAACCAACGATGTTGGTGCTTTTCTCAATGAGGGCTTTACATGAATCTTAATCGAGGCTCATACCCAAACCAATATAACACCCAGTCTAACACACATCAGATGGTGTCCAGCTTCGGGGCACTCCTCCACCTTGTGGAATCTCTGCTCCTTCCTTAAATAAATCCTATTCCTTTTAATCTTCCCTCCTGTGGTTGTCCATGGATTTTATTCTTCAGATTCACAAGACAAAAACCCAGAAGAACCCTGGCGCTGAATTCCCAGGGTGTGTTTCCACACCAAGAGCTGCAACACACAGCTCCACAGTAGGTGGGGGAGGGGACCCCAGCTCTTAGCTGGGGAGCTGCTAACACCATTTCGACTGCAGAGATCTGCAACCAGCCCAAATTCCCAGTTTTAACTGGGAATAGCTGCAAACACTAGAAATGGGCTGTTTTGGCTGCTGAAATCTATAGTTGGCCCAGACTCCATTCACCAGCAGGAGCAGAGAATCCAGCCTCAATACACAATGTATATAATACACACACACACACACACACACACACACACATAACTTCTTTTTTAAAGTGGAGGAGCTCTTTTCCTTCGGCGCGGTGGCCACCAAGGTCCTGGTGTCGTCATGGGGTGTCGTCATGGGCCGCCGTCCCGCCCAGTGTTACCTGTATTGTAAGAATAAGCCTTATCCAAAGTCTCGTTTCTGCTGGGAGTCCCTGATGCCAAGATCCGCATCTTTGACCTTGGGCGGAAAAAGGCAAAAGTGGATGAGTTTCCACTCTGTGGCCACATGGTGTCCGATGAATATGAGCAGCTATCATCTGAAGCCTTGGAGGCTGCCCATATTTGTGCCAACAAGTACATGGTAAAAAGTTGTGGCAAAGATGACTTTCATATTCGAGTGCGGCTCCACCCTTTCCATGTCATCCGCATCAACAAGATGTTGTCCTGTGCTGGGGCTGACAGGCTTCAGACAGGTATGCGGGGTGCCTTTGGGAAACCCCAGGGCACAGTGGCCAGGGTGCACATTGGCCAGGTCATCATGTCCATCCGCACCAAGTTGCAAAACAAGGAACATGTGATTGAGGCCCTGCGCAGAGCCAAGTTCAAGTTTCCTGGCCGCCAGAAGATTCATATCTCAAAGAAGTGGGGTTTTACCAAGTTTAATGCTGATGAATTTGAAGACATGGTGGCTGAGAAGCGGTTCATTCCTGATGGCTGTAGGGTTAAATATATCCCTAATCGTGGTCCCCTGGACAAGTGGCGGGTCCTGCACTCGTGAGGGTATCCACTGTGTTGTCCCCTTCTTAATCACGTGCACCAATAAATCCTTTATTGTATCCAAAAAATAAATAAATAAAGTGGAGGAAACAAGAGTATATCTTATGGCTAGAAGGGCTCAAGTCGTAATGTCCAGACTGACCACCATGTTGTCCCCACTTGGCCATGCACTTTGATATTCAGTATGGTCCCAGTATGAACCCTCTCTCCTTGGCCCAAGAGATGCTTATAAAATCTATCGCTGCTAAATGGGCTAACTGATAAACTATGGCTATTGACAGATAAGTATGTTAGCTCTATAGGCAGCTTCCATAGAAGAGAAAGAGAGAAAGAGCACTAATTTGGCTGGTACGCCCAGAATATTGGGCCAAGGGTATGGGAGAGAGCTGCATTGGGTGGATCATTTTAAGATGGCTCGCAGGCAAGGCAAGGAGTAAGTCACAGAAATTGCTGGAGGTAAACTCTGGGTTGTCAGGAACATAGGAAGGAGCCATGAGTAAGCCAAGAGAAGGAATAAGATGCTTTTGAATTTATCTAAGGTGCTATTTGTGAGAGATCTCCAGCAACAGAGAGTATTTACAAAAACCCACAGAAGCTGGATTCAGAAAGCACCAGCCCGGATTCTGAATCATCATGGGTAAGACCTTCTGTGGTTCCCTCTGCTCTCCCTCCCATTCCCAGAGGGGCCAGAACCCCAAATAACTAGCTGTTGGAAGGGAGTTAAAACTCAGGGTTGGGGAAGAGGCCCCAAAGAGAGAAGTGTCTAATTGAACCAGCTTCTGGCCTATAACAAGTTTCAGTGGGAGAAAGGAAAAAAATCTTTCTTCTAAATTATAATTAGGAATTTTTTTGTTTTGTTTTGTTTTGATACCAGGGTTGAACTCAGGGGTGCTTAACCACTGACCACAATCCTCAGCCCTTAATTTAATTTATTTATTCATTTGTTATTTTGAAGCAGGGTCTCTCACTAAGCTGTTCAGGGCCTCACAAAGGTGCCAGTTTTCTGGTTAAACTGGGATTTTCAGACTGAGCCTATTGTCTCAGGCCTTTATCACAGGATTCCCACCCTACTGAAAAACCCAGTTTAACCAAAAAACTCACACCTTGGCTCCCTCCCAACTCATTCCCTCTATATCTACCCCAGGCTGTAAGCAGCAGGTGGGTCCCAGACTCTACTGGGTTCCCCATCTGCAGGTTCCTCTCGAATAAGCCTGTGTTACTATTGAGCCACTGCTGTCCTCTCTTTCTTTCATTCATTTCCCCCTTCCTTACACTGGCAAAATTAGGAGTTTTGATTATTAGCTCTAAGACAGGTTGTGCGACCTATAAGAAACCAGAAAAATTGTTGGACTTGCCCAAGTTTTAATTTAGAAGCCTGAAAGAACCAGTCTCACTGAACAAAATGTAAAGGAGGGGTAGGAGACAGAAGTAAAATTATTCATTACAACCCATAAGTCATGCTTGTTCAACATAATGTTCCACATGGCAATTACTTAGAACGGTACCTGACACATAACAAGGGCTGAATAAATGTTAGCTATTATTATGATCTGCCCCATTGTCTAGCATGATGACTTGTACCTAGTAAGACCGTAAAAGTTTGTCATATTACCTTGATTCATAGCAGGAGCAATTGAATGTTTGAATGGATCTTTAATATCTAGAGCAAAAAAACTAGTGCCTAAAACTTTTTGAAGCTCTCTCCTAAAATCTACAGTCCATTAAGAACGATGGGAAAGGGAACACAAGGAAGGACCCAAAGGTCCTTTTTGTCCTGGCCCGTATTATAACCACCAAGCAAGCTCTTAAAAGAGACTTCACATCACCCAGATGATCAAAGGCATTGGTTTCCTCCACTAGTCTTAGGTTTCAAAATAGATTCTGAAATACCACTTTTAGGGGAGTGAGAATTGCAGAAAACAAATTGCTCATAGAGCGTATTCCAGAGCCCACTTAGTGAGTTTGGTCCTTACAGAATCTTAGGCATAAGCTGGGGTCTCTGCAGTCCTTGTTTCTAGTCTTTAGAAGCAGCTCATCTTGCATTTCACTTTATGCATGAGAAAAATAAATTACTTATTTTCAGCATTGATTACCTGCATTCTATTTTCAGAGTGCCTTCTAGTTGGAAGGCAAAAATCATTGATTTCAAGTCTAATTTCATCCCCTAAAATGAAGACACGATGTAACTTTTTATAGCTTCCAAATTCTTTTAAAGGACAGCAGGTTAGATCAAACACAAAGCAAACTTTGATTTTGTTCTGCTTGTTTGTTTTGAGGATTTGCTGGTTTCCTTTTTTTTTTTCTTTTTCTTTTGCTATCTAAATTCCATAAATTTCCTTGATTCTTGGGTCGTCATTTTTTCAGGATGATTATTAAAATACTGGCAAAAATGATTCTAGTGTCTGCCAACAGTCTATCTAAAAGAAGGGTAATAAGGTCCACAGCCTTGCAAATAGATCATTCACAAAATTTGAAAGTGTAAGACTTTGGCTTAAACAGCACTCAAGACTTCTTTGAGCTAACCAGCAAGGAAACTAAATTTCTCTGACTCTTACCAGACTCCCCATACATAAGGAAAACCAGAAAACATTGATTTGACTAATATTATGAGATGCCATGGTTTTTTACTTGTGCAAAAGCAATCAGGCAGAGCCCAACATAACCTCATGAGATAAAATTGTTTTTAAGATGTACTCCAACAGTTAACTAACCTAATATACCTCTTGTCTGTTAATTTTCTTGCCCTTCTTCAGGAACAAAAGATATTTTGAAGAATTATCCAAACCATTACACTGAAAACTAGAAATGAACTCTCAGTTTCTAAAACATATAACTTAAAATGAAGAGTATTGTTACTTATTTCTAATGATAAAAGAAATACAAGTTGGGACTGGAGTGGTGACTCAGAGGTTACAGCACTTGCCTGGCATGCATGAGGATGCGGGTTTGAACCCCAGCACCACATACACAACAAAGTGTTGGAGCAATGAAAGCCACATGAAAAACTAAACAAAATTGATTCTCTCTCTCTCTTTCTCTCTCTGTCCCTCTCTCGCTTAGAAAAAAGAAAGAAAGAATGCAAGTTTATTACAGAAAATTGGAGCTATAGAAATATGCAAAGAAAAATTAGAGTAACTAAATATATTTCCATTTTTTGCATTGACATCATAAGGTGCATGTCTGTGATCGATTTCTCGCACTTAATACATCATGAAAAATTTCCTATTATTTTAACATACAATGGGTTATTTTATTCCAAAATTTATCCAACTTTTAACCATTACAAAGTTACATGGCTTCCTTTTTTTCATTGCAAGTGACACTGGAATAAATGTCCTTGCTCATAAATCTGTTTTAACATCTCTCTTTGTTTCTTTAGAGTAAATTCTAGAATTGGAAGCACTGAGTTAAAGATATGAGCTTTTCCAGGCTTATGATGAAAAATGTAATTTAGCAGTGTTTCTTTGGAATTTTACACTTCTAAAAACAGGGACTGGATTGCAATAACTAGAGTCAAATTCTGATGGCTTTCCCATGTGGGAACAGACCCAAAGCTGAGCTACTAACTCCCCAGTTAGCCTACTAAATCCTGGTGTGAACCGTTTGTGCTGTCACTGCTTTTGCTGCAGGAAGTCTGAGTGACAGCTGTCTGTCTTGTGTGCCAGTCCCACTGGTGTCCTCTGCGTTAGCTCCTCTCTCCTGCCAGCCAGCGAATACAGTGCAAGAACAAAAGCGACCAGACAGGTCAATACCCAAGGCGCCTATCGTCATTTGCACTTGCTTCTCCACTTTTCTGCACATATGGTCCCCAAGATACTTGTGAAACATCTCAGTCTGAACACGAAAGACTGGGTACCACCAAGAAGTAGCTAAATACATTCTAAAAGAATGAAAAAATAATACCAAGCAACGCTTCCTCACTTGCCAGGTTCCATTTTCAGCCTCTGTTCTATACTTTCCATTAAAACAGTGGGGGTTTCCTAGCAAGAGACAGATGACTCACAATAGTGAGATGATATTTTGCAGTTGAGACCCCTCTATGACCTTGGGTGATATTAACCAAGAGATTTGTATTATACAATTAGGAAAACAAAAATGAAGTGATGTTAAGGCATTTGCAGCCACATAGTTTTTTTGTTTGTTTTTATTGTTGCTACTGTTTGTTTTGTTTTTGGTACCAGGGATTGAACCCAGGGGCACTTAAGCACTGAGACATGTCCCCAGCCCTATTTTTTATTTTTTTATTAAAGGTTCTCCCTAAGTTGCTTAGGGTCTTGCTAAGTTGCAGAAGCTGGCTTTGAACTTGTGATCCTCCTGCTTCACCTTCCTGAGTTGCTGGGATAGCAGACATGTGCCATTGTGTCCGGCTAGGCACTTAGCTTTAATAACAAGATCCCTAATAGATCCTTTCAAGTCTCTCTAAAAATCCCTCCCATGAACACTCATCACTAGGCCATTAAGAAAAGGAACTTTTCCCTAAGAGGTCATAAAATAAACTGATTTCCTTGACTCTCCTATTGAAAGAACAGAGTGTCAAATAAAACTAAGCTTTTATTAATCTGTTCAATTGTGAAAAAATTGAAAGTGGGGTGTTTATTGGCAAAATAATTGTTTTTAAATCACCTACACATTTTAGTTTACTACTTATCATCAGCCTTTCTGTCTGTAAGTTATAGTGTGTTTTGATTACACTCGGAAAGTAGCAGTTTTTCTGGAAAATTTATACATAAATAAAAGAATTTTTAAGTCAAAAGCAAAGCTGTGTATGATCTAAAAATTAATCAAACTTGTCATGTTGATTTGGAGAAATAAATGTAACAATTTACATGTCTATCATGGAAGACAAAGTAATTTGTACTAAACTCTCTGTTTTAGTTGGCTTTTGTGTCTCTGTGACCAAAAGACCTGACAAGAACAACTGGAGGAGGAAAAGTTTATTTGGTCTATGGTTTGAAAGGTTCAGTCCATGATTAGCTAACTCCATAACTCTGGGCCCAAGGTGGGAAGAACATCATGATGGAAGGGTGTGAGGGAGGAAAGGGTAAGGCAACCAGGAAGCAGAGAGAGAGAGAGCAAGAGTGAGGTTCACTCACCAGGGACAAAATATAAACCCCAAGATAGGCCCCCAAGGACCTACTTCCTCTGGGTGCATCTTGCCTGCCTACAGTTACTACGCAATAACTGGGTGGTCTCAGTGGGTCAATCCAATGAGTAGGTTAAATCGGTCATAATCTAGGCTAAGCATGTCACCTCCGAGCACTTATGAATAGTCTCACACACAAGTTTTGGGGGAGCACCTCATATCTGAACCCTAACACTCTCCTTCTGAGGACAACTTAAAATCTGGATAAAATAATGGGGAAAATGTTTTTTAAACATTAAAGATCTAATAAATGAGTCAGGAATTGATAGGCCACTATGCAAGAGAAGATGGAAATTCAAAGACAAATCTATCTGGGAGGCTTCAACGGACCAGCAGAGCCTATCACAGTCTCACTAAGCAGATCAAATTTTAAAATCCTGAGCTTCATGGAAGAAAAGGAGACTTGCTCTTCGTGGGAGATCCATTTATAGCTTTTGATTTTCATATTATGTGTACAGGGATCACATCTAAACAAAAAAAGCAAGATCCAGGAACCATCAAATGCTCTACACCCAACCAGTAATGAATAATAATAGTAAATGACATATTCCTTAAACTCACATAGCACATATCCATACTCTAATTTTTCTAAATATAAAGATATGTTATCCTGAGATCTATAAACACAATAATAAAATTTACACTTCTGCTATACTTTTTATAGTCCATATTTAGGTATCTAAAGACAAGGCTTAGAAAGTGGTTTTTTTTTTGAAAGGGAGAAACAACTTTATTTAGTTTTTCACATGGCCTTAGTTGCTCTAACCCTTAGTTGTGTACGTGGTGCTGGGGTTTGAACCCGGGTCCTTGTGCTTGCCAGGCAAGCACTGAAACTGCTGAGCCACTGCTCCAGCCCCTTAGAAAGTGTTTTGATACTTTAGAATACAATTATAAAAATATTAAAAATTGGGGGGCTGGAACTGTAACTCAATGGCAGAACGCTTGCCTAGCCCTCTCCAACTCCCAAGCCCTCTGGTCTAAGTGTGAGGCACTGGGTTTGATCCTTAGCACCTCATAAAAATAAATAAAAGTATTCTGTTCATCTACAACAAACAAACAATTTAAGAAAATATTAAAAATTTGCTTTTAATGATCTGTGTCCCTAGAATGCAACCAACACCCAAATCTCTGATAGTTTTTGTTTGAAAATCTGGACTAGTATCCCATTCCATCTACCAATAGAACAGTTTGCATTACACTTACCATAAATGCTAAAACCAGATCAATTTTAAAATATTAGAAATTATAATTGGTATAGTATTTCTCTTCCTATAATGGAGCCACAAGTTTAAGTCCAGATATTCTTTATTTATTTAAAAACAGACTATTTAAACTTGACCAGACAGGTCAACTATGAAACTGATAAAGTACAACGGATCAGGGGTAAAGTATTCTAGGTAGGGTAAAAGCATGTGCAGAGTATTGAAGTATGAAAAAACTTGGGGTGTTCACCAAACTAAAACACAAACTTTGTGGCCATATCTCAGAGTCTACCAATGGAATCCCAAACCTTTAACCAACCATATTTCCAAGAAAGATTACACCATAAATTTTTAATGAATATTTTCCCATTTTGATACTCAGGTACCTTTTTAAAAAAAGTATTTTATAGGTGGTAGAACACATGCAAAACCTGCTCAAGGCCTTGGGATCCATCCCTAGCAAGATTGAATAATACACACACACACACACACACACACACACACGAAGGAGTAATTTGTAGAATAAAACAATCATCACTCGAGATGAAGGAATGAATGAGAAGCTTATTGGCGCAAAAAATGCTGATTTGCACGGAACATCCAGTCTGAGGCTATATAACTTCAAAGAAATAAACAATTAGAAGTGTCTGTGCAAAGCACCAATAAAGAGTATAAGATGGAAGAACGAGGGAATTAAAGAGTTAAAGTTTCTGAGCCCAGATGAAATAAAGACTACAAAGGCAATAACTAAGAATATTTGACACATAAAAGATTAATAAAGAATATAAATTCCACCTATTTCCCATGTTCTCTGAAGGCAGTATTGAGGGCATCTTATTGTTTTGATGTAACCCAGTGTTCCTTTGCTATCTTTTAAATCCCGGCCCTCTCCAACTCCCAAGTCCTCTGGTCTAAGCGGGACTGACTCCAGCTTCAATTCCAGAGGAGGCTGTCATTGAGAATAGCTCATCACTCTAGCCAAAGGCTTGGTTCAGAGTTGGAAGGTAATCTACTTTGAGATACTCAGGAATTTCACCAGAAAGTTGTCTAGGAAAGAAAAACTGTGGCAACATATTTTGAAGCTTTGTGAACTAAGATCGTCTCCAGAAACCATCGCATGCTGTGAGCACCACATTGGGTTGTATCCTATTTCAATACATCTGGCTATGTGTGGAAAAGCAGCATAGCACAGGATTTAAGCATGAACTATAAAGTCAGGGTCTTGATCCTAATCAGCTCTGCTTCTGTGACCTTGGACAAGTCACTTGTGCTTCCTCATCTATCAAACGGGAATGTAAGCCCACTTAATAGTGTTGAGATTTCAATGAATGAATATGTGAAAAGCACTCAAAACATTGCCTGACACAAGGTGCTATGTGAATGTTAGCTATTGTTATTGTGAAGATTACGTGTACTCTGAAGAATAAATGTGGGGCTGGAGCAGTGGCTCAGCGGTTTTGGCGCTTGCCTGGCAAGCATGAGGACCCGGGTTCAAACCCTAGCACCACGTACACAACTAAGTGTTGGAGCAACTAAGGCCATGTGAAAAACTAAATAAAGTTGTTTCTCTCTTTCTCTGTCTCTCTCACTGTCCCTCTCTCTTAAAAAAAAAAAAAGAATAAATGTAAAGTGCTAAGAACAGTGCCTGACACACAGCAAACCCTGTATGAATACCACACATTTTTAAGTGTATCTGTTAATTAATTCATCCATTCAACAAATAGTTACTGAGTGCTTTTTCTATGCCAGACAAATGATGTCTTTCTTTGAGACTGGCAGTATTTAACAGAAATGTTATGAGAGATACAAATATGAGTCATGAATATAAATTTCAAATTTTTAGTAGTCACATTTAAAAGTGAAAAGATAAAATCATTGTAAGTAAAACATTTTATTTAATCCAATATCCAAAATATTCTCATTTCAACATGTCATTAACATTAAAAACTTGAGATAGTTTACATTTTTTCATTTTAAACCTTTGTGATCTGGTGCATGTTTTGTATAGTTTATCTCAATTCAGACTAGCCACACTTCTTCAAATGCTCAACAGACACAGGTGGCAAATGGCTAGCTTAAATTCTAGATATTAAAAGTGGTTAGGAAAAGAGGGGAGATGTAATCTTTGTCCTCTACTCCATCTTGTTACTAATTACATAGTTTTTACCATTTGCAAAATCTTTTCATGTTTGTTATTTCATTGGATAGTTCTCATCAAAAGGAAATACATGAGAAGAAGCAACAATGCAGGAAAACGGGTCTGTTAAGGAATAAATAGTTCTCTATCTCCAACCAACGAACATCCAAGTACTTGCCACCTGTCAAAACAAAGGTCTCTAGTAGGCCTTGAGGATACAAAACGGAACAGGCAGACTGGGTTCATAACCCCTTAAATAGTTTCTTTAGGAAGAAAAGACAAAAATCAATTATCAGAAAATACGTTCATTTAAAAAAAAACTATAAGAAAATAATCACAAGGTTGAGTATCCAGGGAAGGTGGTGACAGTCCAGCTCAGAGATTGAACAATGGAGGACTCTGAATGTGCAAGGAGTCAGGGAACGTGTGCCAGGTAGAGAAAAAAGCATGTGCAGAGTCCTGGAGTCACAAAAAACCTGGTGTGTTCACAAAACAAAGGGAACAGTGTTGCTAGAGCATGATTTGGGTGGAAGGCTGTGGCAGGACGTATAGTGAATGGAACAATCAGGTGGACGGGTGATGATGGACCTGTAGGCCATGACGGAATGGAACAATCAGGTGGACCGGTGATGATGGACCTGTAGGCCATGACGGTAACAGTTATTTCTAACTCGTAATTTCCAAAATGTAAATTTCCCTTTTCCTTTTAAGGATGCTGGTAGGGGCCGTCCCAAAGCAATGGCAGGTAGCTTAAGAACTAGGCAGGAAAAGGAAGCAATCATTGGGACCCTATACGAAAAGAGCAATCAGGTACAAAGCCCTTTCAACAGGAATGAGATTGCCTTGTTTAAGGAACACAAATTGCCCAGTGGCTGGAGAAGCAAGGAACGTGATCCATATTTAGTGAATGATCAAGACATATCTTGCCATCAGAGAAGGATGTCTAGCTAAAATTGAACTTATTTTATCACAAGAGCTGACAGTGTATTACCAAAGGCGTGACACTTAAGTTCTTTGCGGTACAATCACGTCAGGCACATCCCGCCAATCCAACCCCCAAACTAACACCTCCACACCCTCAAATGTCAACACATCAAGAAAGTTTTGAGGGTTCTTCAATCGGCTTCACCCGCCTTGCCTTGCCTGAGCCTGTGCCTGTCAATCAAAAGGAACTTCCGCCCATCCGACGGTGCAAAAGACCCCTGTCCCCGCCCAAATCTGAGAAAACTCAAGTGAAGGAGTCCTGGCAAGCCAACTCTAAACGTCATATCCGGTCTCTGGCTCCGCAGCCTCCACCGGAAGTTGCCTCCGTGAGGAGACAAAAAAAAAACCTCCGTCGGGGGCGTGTCTTCCTCAGCAGCCAATGGGCTCTGCCCACCTCCCTCTTTGGTCGGCGTTCGGTAATCTTGGCCTGTGACGTTTGAAGAGGGGGCGCTGAGGGAGTTACGGATGCCGAGAGGGGCGTGGCATCTCAGTCGCTGGGAAGCCGGGAAGCAGAGGCAAGATGGTTTACATCTCGAACGGTGAGTTGGAGGGGATGTGGGCGCTGCCGCTGACCTGGAAGACCCGACCGTGGGTGTTTTCCCGTCCTAGCTCCCTGGGACCAGGGCCCGGGGCGGCCTCCCCGGCTTTAGAGCCTAGTGGCCGGGCGGAGCCGGATGCGAAGGCTCCCCAGCCTAGGACGCGTCAGCATTTGGCCCCTGAGCCGGCGGTCGGGGGCGGAGGTGGAGACGGTGCGAGGGTCCTGAGGGCCTGCGGTGGAGCTCGCGGAGCTAGGTGCCCTCGCCCTCCGACAGCGAGCTTCTGCATGTGGATTTGCGAAAGTGGTCTTTGCTGTCGGGCGTGGCTGTCCTTAGCTGGCGAAGACAACGATGTCGACCTGGTCGGAGCGCTGTTGCCTTGCGCTGTTACAGCATTCTGGGCTTAACATCTCCTCCGGTCTTTGTAACAGCCTGTTGGGGTGATTTGTACAATCCCTGTCTTCCGGGTGGAGACTGAGGCACAGACGGAGGCCTGGGATCACAAAGGTAGTTAATGGCAGAGTTCGGGTTCGAACCCAGATAGGCAGGCATCAGCGCGGCCTTATCAACCATACCCCCTGTTTCTGTAACATGTAAAAATCCAGAATTAGCCTACAATGATAATTAGACAAAAAGCTTTCGATAGGCTTTTGCCCCAAGAGAGCGTAGCCAGTCATATACCAAGTTTTTGACCGTTTTTCAAGGAGCTCGAGAAAAAGCACCATTCTCTCTAGGAGCAAATTATCACAGGAATAGAATATTTAAGAAAGACGTAATTCTGTGACTTCACAAAGAAATGACTGGGAAGTCAGTATAATTGGATCAGATCAATGCCAGACTGGCTGCCCACCTGTTTGACTCAGGTGAAATTCCTTGGTGCAATCTTAGGAGATTTTGGATCTCTGGACGTAGGAGTTGGTTCTATTGGAATCATCTGTTTATCTTTAGGAACTATTATGGTAATCAGTGAGTAGTCTTTTGACTGAGCGTACTTAGCATTTCCTGGCTTTACAAAATTTCCTCTCCCAATTAAAAATCTTTGAAATAAGTTGGTTGGCAGACACTAAAGGAAAGCATCAAGATTTCATCTTAGCTTTGGACACTTGAAGACTTTTTGTTTTATATTCTTTGTGATAAAGGCTATTATCTTCTATTTATGCATTATTGAATAATTTATATTTATTGAATGCTTTAATACATACTCATTCCATTTGATCCACATAAATATCCTGTTAGGACCTTTTATTTTCCCCCCACAGTTTTTATAAGAATTTTGAATCAGGGTCTTACTAAGTTGTTGAGGCTTGCTTGCTGAACCTGCAATCCTCCTGAGTCACTGGGATTTCAAGTGTGCACCACCACACCTGACTTTTTCTTACTTTTGTACTTGAGAAACGTAACTTCATTCATTCACCTTATTTCCCTCCGGGGATATTGGAGGACAGGGGCTTTCAGAAACTGGGCACGCGGGGAAGAGCAAACAGGAAGAGAGAATGCATATTGTAGATTACTTAAAATCACAAAGGAAGAATTGATGAGTTCCAGTTAGATCCATCTTAGAATTTGTCAGCACCTCCTGACAAAATATTTTTCTGTCAGATGATCTCTGCCATCCCCCCCAATGAAAATTCCATATGATATCCCTGAAATACATTTTCTCAGAGAAGGGAAATGTCACATCAGTCTACCCCACCAGGCAGAGCTGGTTAGAGGCAGAACCAAGCCCATATACTATATTCACCACCTCAGTGACAGTATAGATCCAGGTGGATAACTGAGAATAAGCTGGTCAAGGAAAGAGGAAAAGTAACTCTGGAAGAGGAAATAAGCAAGCAGAGCCCTTTCAGGATCATGGAGTGACGAGGTAATTGACAGTTGTCTTCACGCAAAATATTTAGACCACTGTAGAGTACTAACTTTTCATGTTGTGTAGCTGCTGTTAACTAAAGCGGTTTGAAAAAATAGGTCCAGATTTGCTTGAGATAAAGCTAGAGTTTATTGTTAGACTCACGAGATCCTGTTATAGAAAGTAGTGGTGATTTTAATGAAGGACAAGCTACATTCTCTTCAGTATTCTTAGCCTATAGGCTGTAAGAATTTCATTGAAATAGCTCATTCTAAAGACTTGTGAGAGTATGTATAAATAGTCTTATACAGGCAAGAGATAACTGCAAGTGGAAAAAAACTCTAAAATGGAAGGAAAAATGGAAACATTCCTTTATATCTACCCAAACCATTTGTTTCTTCAGAACACTTGAATAAAGACATAGATATTTGTGTTCCCAAGTTGTCGGTAGCATGATTCACTATAAGAAACGTGAGTCCACTGACCAACGAATGGATAAATGTATATACATACACTGAAATTTTACTCAGTCCTAAAAAGGATGGAAATTTTGACAAATACTACAATGTGGATGTACCTCAAGTATACTGCTAGGTGAAATAAACTAGTCACAAAAGAAGACATCATACATTTGCTTTTTTATTTATTTATATATTTGGTACTGGTGATTGAACCCAGAGGCACTTTACCACAGAGCCCCATCTCCAGCCCTTTCTGTTTTTTATTTTGAGACAGGGTCTTGCTAAATAGCTTAGGGCCTCACTAAGTTGCTGAGGCTGGCCTCGAACTTATGATCCTCCTGCCTCAGCTCCCTGAGTCACTGGATGTACAGGCGGTCAGTGCACCTGGCTCCCTACGATTGCATATATGAGATTCCTACAAGTCAAATTCCTAAGAGACAGAAAGAATAGTTCTTGCCAAAGGCTGGGGGAAGGAGGTAATGGGCAGTCAGAGTTTAATGGGTATAGAATTTCAGCTGGGGAAGATGAAAAAGCCTTGGAGAGGTGGATGGTATGCTTAACAATGGTTAAAATGGGGTAAATTTTATTATATATATTTTATCACTAAAATATCTTGTTATATTTTATCAATTAAATAAGTCTCATAAAGAAATAATTTGGGGGCTGGAGCGGTAGCTCAGCGGTTAGGGAGCTTGCCTGGCATATGCGAGGACACTGATTTGAACTGCAGCACCATGTACACAATGAAGTGTTGGAGCAATGAAAGCCATGTGAAAAACTAAATAACATTGATTCTCTTTCTCTTCTCTTATGTCCTTCTCTCTCTTAAAAAAAAAAAAAAAAGAATTTGGATAGAAGTCATCAACTGGACTTATATACCATAGGTTGGCATTTGACATTGAAGGAATGGTGCTTTACTTCCCTGAACCCTTCCTTAGAATGATGGTTACGTAGTGTTGACTAGAACAGTGAATTTATCATTGCTGCCTAACTACACTAATGCCTCTTGGGTCAGGGATTTTTATAATACTTACTAAAATTTTTTTTACTCTTTTCTATAGGACAAGTGTTGGACAGCCGGAGTCAGTCCCCATGGAGACTATCTTTAATAACCGATTTCTTTTGGGGAATAGCTGAGTTTGTAGTTTTGTTGTAAGTATAGTAGTGCTCTTAATTGCTCTGATTTTCGAGTTGACTAAAGTACATTAAATACATTGTGTTGCATATCTTAAGCCTAGCTTTCCTGAGGCAGTTAATTGTAATTTTTCACACAGCTTTATAAAGGGAAATGGAGATTTGTTTAATGATAAAGCAGCTGCCACCAAACATCTTCCAATTGTGAATATAAGTTAACTTATATTCATATTCAATATAATATAACTTAACTTTGATGGTAACCATTTCAATCTGTGGCCAGGTCCTTCTATTCTGATGTTAAATGACTGTGCTTTGCTTTCTCTCTTAAATTCTTGATTTTCATATGTGTGTGCAATTTATATTCCACATTATGTAATAACTGAATAAAGAGAATTATATATTGGTTTTTCAGGGGAAAAACACATAAGTAGTTAGCTTTTTAAAATGACAGAATTAATACAGAGAAGACAAAAATTAAACTTCCTCATAATTTCAATTCTTAATGAAGTACACTTTTTGTCTTTCGTATTGTTTCATGAAAAATGTTCATCAGCTACTAGTAAGTCTTATCCTAAGTTTGGTTATGTATTTGAGTGTCTCATAGAGTACTGAAGGGATTTGGAGACATGGGAGACAGTTCCTTTTTCACATTGCAAAGGGTAGAGGAGTTGGTGTGATCGTGGGTGTCAGATAACAGAGGAAGTTATTCCATGTGGAGAAAACCATAAGAAGGATGACAGAGAAGTTTGAAATCAAGCTGTGAGCTTAAAAGTAGTTTGAACGTAGCTGTGGTCTAGAAAATGTTCATTTTATGGCTGTGGGTAGCATAAATTAAAAGGGGTAGAACGTGGGGCTGGAGCGGTGGTTCTGCAGTTACAGCGCTTGTCCAGCATGTGCGAGTACACAAGTTCAAACCCCAACACCACATACACAACAAAGTCATGGAGCAATGAAAGCCATTAAAAACTAAAGAAAAAATTGTTTTTCTCTCTCTCACACTGTTCCTTTCTCTCTCTCTTTAAAAAAAAAAAAGAGGGGGGCATAGAACGTAAAATGAAAGAGAGAGTTCCACAGAAAAATATAGCTGGGGACAGGTAACGTCCTAAGTTATATACAAAACTTAAAGTGTTTTATGAATTTCAACTACTCCATATCATTTATTGTTTTATCTTAGTTAAATCCTCTTCCTTTCAGTGGAGTCTCAGAAGCTGTGTGTGTCTGTCACAACACCATCACCTTATTCCTCCCAAAGGTTGTTGGCGGAGAAATGCAGGGGCGAGGAAGATGAGATGTCCTGAAAACAGACTCTGGAACCTGATACCTGATGCAGAGTAGAGGAAGGAAGTCAGGGAGGACTCTGGTTTCATGCTTGGTCTGGGGGAGTTATTAGCTAATAAGAAATATAAGGAGTGGTAGGTTTGGCACAAAACACAACACTTGATTTGGACACATGCATAAGTTAGTATTGCTCTGACAGTGTAAGAAATGTGGATTTGGAACTACTAAATAGGTTTAGTCATCGTTCACAAAAATGATAGATAAAACTATGGAAATACATTTCGTAATGTGGTCAAAAGTGGTACTCCAGCTGTTTTCTGTCTGTCTCTTGTTTCAGTTTCAAAACTCTGCTTCAGCAAGATGTGAAAAAAAGAAGAGGCTATGGAAACTCATCTGATTCCAGATATGATGATGGAAGAGGGTATGGCTTTTTAAAATTCATGAAAGTTGTTTATTATAATTACATTAAATATTTTAGATAGACTAGTAGAACGAGCAGTTTAAATTCCATTTCACAAAATTAGTGAATTATCATAAAAGTCATATTGCTTCTACTTTGATAAATAGTTAATGTGGCAAACTAAAATATGTATTCAATATCCTGTGGGAAGAATCTAAATTAAAAGATGAAAATTGAGGGCTGACATTAAAATCTAAAGATTTCATTTTATAGACTCAATTTTCATCTGCTAATGAAAACCTCAGATGATTAGGTAGCACAGACTGGGGTTGTTTTTCCACATGGAAATCAGAGTGCTGGGTGCTTGTTCAGCATAGTCCTGGCTTGACTCAGTTTCCTCACATCCATTATGTGTCTGTTCCCTGTAAGTTTTTGAATCTAACTCCTGATCAAATGGTAGTTCCTATTTTAAAGAATCGTTTACGATCATGTGATTAACGAAAAATAAAAGAGTCTAGTGTTTAGAAGGAATCAGTAGAAGTTATAGCTACAAAACAGTAGGTAACTAACTTTATCTTTTACTAGGCCACCAGGAAACCCTCCCCGAAGAATGGGTCGAATCAATCATCTTCAGGGCCCCAGCCCTCCTCCAATGGGTGGTGGATGAGGAAGGTAACTTAAAATCTGAAATTATTTTATAGGCTTTTATTTTGAAAATGCTTCCATAGGAATATTTTCTTTAGGAAAATGGAAGTTGCTCAACATATTGTTATTTGGAAAAATATTTATATCTAACCCTTGGAAAATTCATGGACTTTGTTATCAAAATATCTTTAAAAAAAAAACAGAAAAAGAATCAATTCATTTATTTTTTCATCTGGTTTTAGTTTTTCTGACACTTAGCTGTGTATGCGGTGCTGGGGTTTGAACCCAGTTCCTCACACATGCTAGGCAGGTGTTCTACTGCTGAGCCACCACCTGAGCCCCTCAAAATACCTTTTGTTGTTGTTGTTGTTTTTAAGAAAGAGGGACAGAGAGAGAAAGAGAGAAGCAATTTTTATTTAATTTTTCATGTGGCCTTTGTTTCTCTGACACTGTTTCATACATGGTACTGAGGTTTCAACTTGTGTACTCTCGCTTGCCAGGAAGCACACCACAACCACCGAGCCACCGCTCCAGCCCTCAAAATACCTTTGAGAAAAGTTTTATAACATGGTGTAGCATGTTGAGATTTTATATAGGTCCAATTTAATAACTGGTAACTAATATTATAACCTTTCTTTTAGGTAAATGTCTGCTCTAAGAAGCAGACAACTAGATGTATGCATTCATAGCAGAAGGAAACCACCAAGAAACGGAGGGCTGACCATGCTGAACAAGTAGATGAATGTATATGTCTAAATAAGGATTGCTCTGTGTCCTCACAGATGAATGAGGTCATGCTGGGAATTCCCTCTGCAGGGATCTGGCCTGACTGACATGCAGTTCCATAAATGCACATGTTTGTCTCATCTTTTTTGTATAGTTTATTAAAGTATTAATATAGTTTTAATAAGTAAATATTTTTAGGTTGTAAAACTGGTTCCTCATCTTTATATAATTGAATCATTAAAACACTCTAAACCTGAAGAAAATAAAGGCTGCATATTCAGTACTGTTAGTGTCCCTTTTTTCAATTTCTGAAGTACTGTATATTGCTAATTTGTTCTCATTTATAAATAAATGGCATTGTATTTATTTCAGTAGTACACATTTGTCTATGCTCTTGAATTGATTTTTATCTTAGTATATTTGTCCCATGAACCTTTAATACATCACATCTGATTTTCTACCAATATAATTATTAAGGTATTTATAAAGTCAAAACCAACATACCTCAGCTTCAAAATGAAGATTTGCTACTTAATCTTTAAAACCACAGAATTTATTGCTATCTTAACAAATTTGAATACTATACCATTGCTTAGGATCATACTTGTTGTCGTGAAACACCATCTGAAAATGAATAACTTTCACATTTTTCACTGAAGTAGAAAGCTCAGTGAGATTAGGGATTTTGTCTTTGCCCTAAACCTTTGAACAGTGACTGTATATAATAGGCACTGAAATATTTATTAGGAAAATAATACCAATAATTCTACCTCAAATGTGTAACAGGCTTTGAAACCAAATTGGGTTAAAGCTTTTTAAAATATACATTTATCAATACTTATTCAACTCTGTATATCAGGAATGTGAATAAAGTAGCATAAGACACTGGTGTTCAAAGATAAGGAAACAAGCAATTATTATACAAGTTTTACAATAAGGAAAACAGTTTATTGACTACTCATTTCTGCCAAGCATTTTTTTAAATTTTTTATTACAGAGTTGAGTTATTGTACAATCATAAATGCATATATGGTAGCAATATAACATGTATGTTTTTAAACCAGAATTACCTCCATATCGCCTATACTCCAATCTCCTGATCTTTCTATATTTTGCCCCTACAAGTGATATAAATGCTTAGATTGGATTTTTGCAGAATTAAATGATTGCATAAGTATTATTTGGATTCTCAGGAGGGTAAAGAGTATGCTACATTTTTTTATTGTCTCCCTAGATCCCTCCCTATTCTCCTCCTCCTCTCTTCCCTGCCCCCCTACATATGTGTGGTTGCCCTAGATTATGTATTGCTACGCTTTGCTGGGTCTAATACATGAGTTTGACTACGAAGCCTGGGTTTAGCTCCAGCCTCCGCAAATGAGTGAAAACATTTGACCCTTGACTCTCTGGGTTTGGCTAATTTCACTCAACACGATTTCTTTCATTGCCATCCATTTACCTTCAGAGGCTGCAATATCGTTTCTAATGAATAAAATTCCATTGTGTGTCTATGTATATATACATACACACCACAGTTTTTGGATCCATTCATCCAGTGAGGGGCATCTGGGTTAGTTCCATAATTCAGCTATTGTAAATTGAACTGCTATGGGCATAGATTTTGCTGCGTCACTGTAATGTGCTGATTTTAATTCCTCTGGGAAAATACCCAGAAGAGGGATAGCTGAATCTTAATAGTGGATCCATCTCTAATTTTTTGAGGATTCTCCACACTGCTTTCCAGAGTGGCTGGACCAGTCTGCAGTTCCACCAACAGCGAGCTAGTGTTTTATCTCCCCACAACCCCTTCAGCATCTGTTATTATTTATATTCTACATCTTTGCCAATCTGACTGGTATGAGGTGAAAATGTAGTTTTGATTTGCATTTCTCTGATTATTAGTTATTTAGTACACTTTCTCATGCATTCATTGGTTTGCTCAGTTTCCTCTGTTGAGAAGTTCCTGTTGAGCTCTTTTGGCTTGTTTATTGATTGGATTGTTTGTGTTTTGGGTATTAAATTTTTTTGAGTTCTTTGTAAATTTTGGATATTCGTCCCCTTTGGGAGGAATTAGGCCATGATTATCTCCCATTCTGTAGGTTCTTTGACAATTTTGATCAATTCCTTGGATGTGCAGAAACTTTTCGGTTTAATTCTGCCAGGCTTCTTTTACATGTTTTTCCTGACAAAGTGATGTAGGTATGTGACATTTAAATTATAAAGATACCTGCCAGAACTCTTAAAGAGTAGTAGCTCCCCAGGTTGTATGGCAAATGAATGGCAGAGACGTTCTGTTAAACATCCTCCTGACTGTAGTGGGAGAGATGATGATGGAGGCTCAGAAAGTGGTGGCTTAGTGTTACCAATGGCTTCTCTGATCATGTGACCTATGACCCTTGGGTCCCCCATGACTGTTGCAGCAGGACTCCTTCAGGGTTCCCCCCTCCCCAGAGTCTTGACTGCAACTGACATTTGACTGTCTTGCTCTGTGCCTAGGTTGACTGTAGTAGTGCAGAACATAGCTTCTCAAGTAGCTTGTGTTCAAATCTTTTCTTTGCTATTTGATAAATTATGATTTTGAGTTGCTTGGGTCATTTTTCCCCAGTTTACTCACCTACCATGTGCTGAAGGTAACAGTGGCAGAGACAGATTAATGCTTCATTGTGCTTCCAAAGAAATAGGATGATGGGATAACTGGCGGAGGAGGCCTAAGGTGGCATCTCAGTGGAGATATTCAGGACAACAAAGAGCCAGTTGAGGGAAAAGCATCTGGAACAAAACAGCAGGTAACACAACAGCCCAATGCTGGGAGGGGCTTGGCATGTCAGAAAAACCAGGTGTAGCTGGCAATGCCAAGGAAGAGGGAGAGTGGTAGGAACAAATTAGAAACATGGCAGGACCTAGATTAAGTATGATCTGGAAGGTGTTTGTTTAGATTCCATCCCAAGAGCACAGGGAAACTATAAAATTGTCAAACATGAGAGTGACGTCTCAGATAATTCAGATAATATCTGTAATATTTTACTAAGTGGAGTGTTGGAAACAATATTGAACTGTTCTTTGTAATAGTAACACTTGGGCAAGTGCAGGGCAGGACTGGAAACAGGAAGTCTAGTTATCATGCTAAGTGTATGAAAAAATATTTGATATCTTTAGCCATCAGGGAAATGCAAATCAAAGCTACATTGAGATTCCCTCTCACCCCAGTGGGATGGCTATTATCAAGAATACAAGAAAGCAATCTGGTGGGGCTGGAGGAGTAGCTCAGCAGTTAATGATTGCCTGGCATGCAGAAGATGTGGGTTCAAACCCAACCCAGCACCACGTACACAACAAAGTGTCGGAGCAGCAAAGGTCACGTGGAAACCTAAATAAAATTGATTCTTGCTCACTTTTTTTAAAGAAAGCATGCTGGTGAGGATGTAGGGAAAAAGGTGCCCTTATCAACTGTTGGTAGGAATGTAAATTAGTATGGTAACTGGGTAATGAGCATGGAGGTGCCTCAAAAACTAAAGATAGAACTACTGTATGATCCAGAATACCACTCCCAGGTTTATTCCCAAAGAAATTAAAGTTAGAATACTCTAGAAATAAGTGCATACTCCATACTGGTGTTTATTTTGGCAAAATTCACAATACTCAAATTGTAGCATCAATCTAGATGCCTGTCAGCGGATGAAAGGATAAAGAAAATTGTGTATTTACATAATGAAGTCATAAAGAAAAAGATGCCTTTTGCAGGAATATGGATGAAAGGGAGAGATCATGTTAACCAAAAAGACAAGTATTGCATGTTTCTCATATATGGAATCTGATGGGGTGGGGGACGTGAAAATAACAGACTACTGAAGAAGAAGGGGGTCAGGAGAGGGGAAGTAATGGGAGGGTGCAAATGAGCAAAGTGGTTGTAGGTTGGGAGTGTAGCTGTGTTAGAGGGTTTGCCTAGCATGTCCAAGGACCAGGGTACAATCCCTAGCATGGGATGGTGGTGGGGTCAGATAGGGGCTGTTGTCATCCAGCAACAGTTGGTGACTTGGACTAGGTAATGGCAGCATGAATGGAGAGGAGGATGAATTCAGGGTCTTTTTAGAGACTGTGGGATGTGCTGATGGTTTGGACACAAAACCTGTGGATAAATGAACAATCAAAATCATATTTACTAAGCTGGTGAAAGTGGGATCAATTTTTGGTTTCTGTTTTGCTTGTCTGTTTTTTTTTTTTGGTGAGTGGAATGGGTAATCAAGAGTTCTTTCGAGTATTTTTAAGTTTGCAATGCCTTGTAGACAACCAAGTGGAGATAATAAGTCCTTGGATAACAGTCTAGATCCCAAGGAGAGGTCCAAATTGGAAATGTGCATTTGATAATCATATGTATAGGTAAAGCCATGAAACTTAATAAAGTCATCCAAGGAGGGAGACCTTGCACCAGAGAACTCCAGTATCAGGGACTGGAGCAAGACCAGGGAAGTATGAAAATTAGGAGTACGGATGGGGTCTGAGAAAACTGGAGAAGAGATACCTGTGAAGACAACAAAATGCTGGTTGCCAGCAGGGCCACGTAAAAGGCTCAAAAGACTATTGTATTGCTGGTATCTCACAGTCAGAAAGTAATCACAGCAACACCCACCCAATTTCAGCCCCGCCCTTCCCGGTTTCCCACAATCCTCCGAGGCGAGGCCCGCGGCCGCCATCTTGATTGTGGGCAGTCCGGCAAGAGGTTGCGCCTGCGCGGCGGCCCTTCGGCTTTGGGCGGTCTCTCAGGAAGAAGCTGGTGGGCTTCGGCGGCCACGATGACCCAGGCTGAGAAGGGGGACGCGGAAAACGGGAAGGAGAAAGGCGGGGAGAAGGAGAAGGAGCAGCGCGGCGTGAAGAGACCCATTGTGCCTGCGCTGGTGCCGGAGTCCCTGCAGGAGGTGGGGGGCGTCCACCCTCGGGCCTCCGCGGCCGGGAAGAGGAGGCCCGGCGACCGTTGGAAGGGGTCGAGTTTCTCCCCTAGGGGACCCTGCCCCTGGTGGGTGGGGCCGTGAGGGGGTCGTTCGGCACCGGCACGCCGCTGTCAGTGAGCGGACGCGGTGCGAGGCGGAGCCTGGCTGCTCCTTGCTCGAGCTCTGCGCTCCCGGCCTTAACGGGACCACAGCTGTAGTCCCTGCCTCCCAAAGTGCTGTGAAGTTTACAGCAGGGTTTAGCACACAGCTGGCACAGGGGGGCTTCAGCTGATGATGGTTAGAGGTTCAGGCGTTTTCCTTCGTTAGTACAGTCATTTCAAACTTCAGAGCGAGGAAAAGGTGCTTCTGTTTAAATAGACATTAAGAGCCTGCATGTCACAAAAGAACAAGACTGATTGTCAAACCAGAAAAAAACGATTTGCGGTCGCATGGCAGGAAAAGGACCTTAGTATCCATGCATACATAGTCAAGCACATCCCGGTCGGTGAAGAAAACGTCACCGTTCCCAAGGGAAAACTGGAAAAGGCATTGCAGAATTCGCAGAAGAAATAAGAAGGCGGGCATTAAGTGCTCAATATTTAACGGTGTTCTTCTGAACCTGCTTCCTCACTGGAGGGTGGGTTAAGGATAATGCCAAACTATTAGGACAGCTATGAAATGCATGCCACAGTGCTGGGCACATGGTAAGCCCTCAGGGTGGTTATTACTGTGGCATAGGCTTGATTTCACCCCCCATCTAGTTGAAGAGGCAGGCTGGGTGGTCTGTAGGGGCCCAGCCAGTTTCTACTTTCCAGGATTCTCCCACTGTGTACAAGGGCCTAGTGGGAAAGGAGGGCTGACTCTTGGGGGCAAGGCAGCAAGTAACAGCATGGTGTGGAGACGACCATAAAATGGCAGCAGGCACTTGCTTCTGCCTTGACAGACAGGTATGGTTTCTCCAAAGGAGGTAACGTCCTGACTATAATTGAAGATGGTTAACAGTTAGCCAGGGGAAGTGCAGAAATCTCAAGGAAGGAGAACAGCATGGAAGAGACTCAAACCTAGAGACAATGTGATGTGTTGAAGGTACAGGCAATAAATCAGAATGTTTGGAATTGAGGAAGACAGATCTGAGCAGGGATGGTGAGGGTCATACAATCTGTAGACTGGCCTGTTCTGAGGGCAGTGGAGAACTTTGGAAGATTTACTGTATTAAGAGCCAGCAATCCCTCAGTGGCTTCTGTGGCTGGGCCCTGAGCTGTGTTAAATTATTTCATCATCCTCACAACACAGATAGGAAAGTCATCCTCGGAATTAGCTTTAGAATTTGCAGCCAGGGCTATGAATCCAGAGCCTGGGTCCTTAACCACTCCAGCAATATTTCCTTATCTTTAGTCAGTGCATAACATCATTTAGTTTTCCCATGTTGTCTATGATACCTGTATTGTTTAACTTGGTTAAAAAAAAAATTAACAGTAATATTCCAGGGAAATGATATGAGGAATGTCCTGGGTAGTTTTTTTTTAATATCTTAAAATAAATATGTAATTACTAAAAAATATTTGCCCACACTTTAAGAAGCTGCATTTTCTACTCCAGAGCTTCAAAGTCAATATGCTGCAGCCTATATACTGTT
The DNA here is from genome assembly GCA_004027875.1 of Aplodontia rufa. Taxonomy (NCBI): domain Eukaryota; kingdom Metazoa; phylum Chordata; class Mammalia; order Rodentia; family Aplodontiidae; genus Aplodontia; species Aplodontia rufa. The sequence goes on along the minus strand of PVKS010007777.1, from coordinate 42,591 downwards.
ACTGAGGTACAGGTATCCCTCAGAATAGGCAGCCTCATCTGTTTACCCCAGTATGTTGGGCAGATGTCTGCCAAACACAAAATAGCTTGGGAAAGTACTGCTCAACACTGCCATGTGAGAGTGATGCCATGGTGATTCAACAAATAACCTCCCAGGCTTCTGTTTACCTATGCTGGGATATATCAAGTAGCCAGCAGTCCCTACTCTTACTCCCTACTGAAACTCTGGGCCCCTTAAGTTTATGTAGCAGAAGTTCTTCCAAGTGATTCTGTATTCTGCCCCCTTGAGAATTACTGAGCTGAAATGATTGTCATAGAAAAGTAAAGCCCACAGTATTCACACCACTGTCCTGTATTTGTGGTGCTTTGTCCTTGTTCACTGTTGCCTAAGAATGGATTATGAATTGCAGCAAATCTGACTTTGCAAGAGTAGAGTTGTGAACTCTGGATTTTTAATCCCAAGGTCTTGCTAGATCAGGTAAATAGCACAGAACCAAACACGGTAAACCTGTTTTAAAAATGATGACCAAAACACAGTTGATGGACATAGTCTGAAGTGGTTAATATGTAAAGTAGTAGTTGATAGCATTACAAAGTAATAATTCTATTAATTCCCTGACCCTTCCATCAAACCTAAGTGATTATATTAGTCACCTCAGGAACTTTTTTTTAATAATTTTTTAAAAATTTTATTTTTCCAACAAAACAATATAATATTTATATTCTGAAAATTAGACTTACCCCCTAAAGCCCCCCCCATTTACCCACCCTTGTCCCTTCCCTGCTCCCCCCTCCTTCCTAGTACATCTCTATGAATGCCTTAGGTTGTATGTTACTACACCTTTTCAGGGTTTAATACATAAGAGTTGACCGCCTTTTGCAATGGTCAGGGTTTACCTCCAGCCTCCACAGATGAGTGGAGACATTTGACCCTTGGTTCTTTGGGTTATGCTGACTTCACTTAGCATGATTTCTTCCATAGCCATCCATTTACCTTCAAAGGCTGCAATATCACTGTTTATAATTGCTGAGTAAGACTCCATGTGTACCACAGTTTTTGGATCCATTCATCTAGTGAGGGGTATCTGGGTTGTTTCCTTAATTTAGCTATTATAAATTGAGCTGCTGTGAACATGGATTTTGCTGTATCACTGTAATTGCTGATTCTAAGTCCCCTGGAAAAATACCCAGTTGAGGAATAGCTGGATCATATGGTGGGTTCATGCCTTGTTTTTTGAGGATTCTCTACACTGTTTTCCAGAGAGGCTGTACCAGTCTGTACTTCCAACATTGTGCTAGTGTACCTATCTCACCACAACCCCTCCAGCATCTATTATTTATTTTCTTCATTTTTGCTAATCTGACTGGTGTGAGGTGAAATCTTAATGTAGTTTTCATTTGCATTTCTCTGATTACTAGTGATTTAGAGCACTTTCTCATGTATTCATTGGCTTGCTTAATGTCCTCTGTTGAGAAGTTTCTATTTAGTTCTTTGGCCCATTTATTGATTGGGTTGTTTGTGTTTTTGAAGTTGAGATTTTTGAGGATTTTGTAGATTCTGGATATGAGACCCCTGTCAGAGGAATCACAGTCCATGATTCTCTTCACTTCTGTAGGAAACCTCCTGACTAATTTGATCATTTCTTTAGCAGTGCAAAAGCTTTTTAGCTTTATGACATCCCATTCACTGATTTTTGACTTTTCTTCCTTCACTTTAGGAGACATGTGGACAAAGTCTTTGCCTACTCCCAAATGCTGAAGTGTTGGACCTAATTTGTGTTCCATCAGTTGCAAGGTAGCTGGTTTAATTCCTAGCTCCTTGAATCATTTTGATTCTTGTGGAAGGTGAAAGATAAGGGTCTAATTTCAACTTTCTACCAATAGCTGACCAGTTTGTCCAGCACTATTTATTGAATAGGTTGTCTCTTCTCCATGTAATATTTTGTCCCCCTTTGTCAAAAATCAGATGCTTAAAGATTTGTGGATTTGTTTCAGGGTCTTCTGTTTCATTGGTCTTCCTTCCTATCTTGACACCAATACCATGCTGTCTTTATTACTACATCAGGAGCTTTTTTAAATTGTCATTTCCTAGATGTTCTCCCTAGAGCTTCTGAATCAGAAAACTTAAAGTGGAGGCTTAATATCTTTTTCCCCCCTTAACTAATGTCTTAGGCAATTTGTATTTATGGATCCCAGAACATAGTATTCTCCATATTCCTCTACACTCTTATTCCTTGATTAATTTTCTTCTTTAGTAAATAGTTGGTGGTAGAGACTTCATCCTGGACATCATTGTATCCATAGTGTCTGGCACATAATCTCTCAGTAATTGTATGTTAATTTGTGTTGGATAATTTTGGCTTCATTCATTTCAGCAAATATTTGTTTAGTTATATTTACTGTGAGTCAGATCAAGAGAACACAGATACAGAAAGGTGGAGAGCAGCAATTACGTTTCTCAAAGCACTCCCTTTACAGAATTATTTTGATACTTTTGAGTCCAATACAGTAGTCTTTACAGGAAACTTAGTTTAGCTTGTTACCTATATGTTGGTACCTGAGGTCACACCCCTGTGTTTCACATTTGCAGCAAATCCAGAGCAACTTCATCGTTGTAATACATCCAGGTTCAACAACATTAAGAATTGGTCGAGCCACAGACACACTTCCTGCCAGCATTCCTCATGTCATTGCAAGAAGACACAAACAACAAGGGCAGCCCTTGTACAAGGACAACTGGCTCTTAAGGGAAGGACTAAATGTAAGTCACAGACAGTGGACCTTGAGAGAAAGCCCAAGGTGGTTTCCTTGTGAAAGCTTAGACACTCAGGAGTGTTTGGGAATCTTGAACAAACATCCTCATAGCTTTGCTTTGTTTTTGTTTTGTTTTTTGTTTTTTAAACAATTTTATTTAGTTTTTCATGTGGCTTTCGTTGCTCCGAGACTTTGTTGCATACATGGTGCTGGGGTTTGAACTTGCATACGCGCTCATGCCATACAAGTGCCATAACTGCTGAGCCACCACTCCAGCCTTTGTTTTAAAATAATAACATTATTCCAGGTTAAAACTATCGTTTTTTATCTGAACTATTGATTTAGATTGTAAAGATCAGTTGCAACAAAAGTAAATTCAGTTTTCTTTAACTTAGCAAGATTAGTTGGGTGTTGATAAAGGTAATCTTTAATAAAAGGTACAGAATTGTCATTTAAAATATTCAGGTTTTTATTAACTGATAACTATTTTCCAGATACTTATACTTTATTTATTTATTTATTTATTTATTTTAAAGAGAGAGGGACAGTGAGAGAGACAGAGAAAGAGAGGAACAACTTTATTGAGTTTTTCACATGGGCTTAGTTGCTCCAACACTTAGTTGCGTACGTGGTGCTGGAGTTTGAACCTGGGTCCTTGTGCTTGCCAGGCAAGTGCTGAAACTGCTGAGCCACCGCTCCAGCCCCTACTTATACTTTAAATACAACTCATATTTTAGATGCATTAGCAAATTGAATTGTTGGAACCAAGTGCTTACTGTAGTCTTAGATCAAATCGTAATTCCAAACAAAAATAATATTTCCTTGAAGTAAACATTCACTCAATCCTATTCTGCAGTTGGTAATTATTAGAAAAAAGTTTTGTGATAGGTGTTAAATCTATATATTGCATCATGATTCACTTCTAGCTTTCAAGTTTTAAGTCAGGTATTAAAAACTACATTTCTATAACTGTGATAGTAACCTTTGGGGTTCTATTGTTTGGTATAACTTGCAGACTACTGAAGTCCAGTTGTACATTTCAGTATAACTTGCCTACATGAGTCCACAGTGTCACAGTAACTTGAATATTTGATTAGTCAAAATACAATACGTAGAAGGAAAATGACATTGTTACAAAATTGTAATCATGAGAAATACAGATGTATGGAAGTGTCTCAGAAAAACGTTGTAAATCTAAAGTAGATGTATTTCAATTAGTGCTGTGAAAAATGTTAACAATCAGAAGTTACTAGAGCTATAGATTTTTGCTAATAGTTGGGTTTTGTTCAGAGTTTCATTTTGACTTATAATAAAAGATTACTTGGAATCCTTTAAATTGCTGTGTATGACAGATTAAAGAAATATTTGTTGATGAGGGAGTGTTTCCTGATGATAGATTAAATTAGTAGTTTGCTATATTGCTTTCTCTTTTCACTCAATTCTTTATTCTGCTCATCTTTCAATTTTTTCCTCTCAGAAACCTGAAAGTAATGAACAAAGACAAAATGGCCTTAAAATGGTAGATCAAGCAATATGGTCTAAAAAAATGTCAAATGGCACAAGAAGAATTCCTGTGTCTCCTGAACAGGTTGGTCAACTTTTTCTTCAGATTTATTCCATCATCACATGTCTCAATGATGGGAGCGGGGGCACGATCTTAGAAATGCATCTCTGGTGTATTTTGTTGTGCAGACAATAGGGTGAACTTACACAAAACTGGATGGTGAACCTTCTAGACACCTGTGCTGTATGGTATATGCTATTGCTCCCAAGCTACAGTACCCGGATAGCATGTTACTATACTGAGTACCATAGGCAGTTATTGCACAATGGAAGGTATTTGTATATTTAAACATTAAAAGTACAGTAAAAATACAGATAAAAGGTACAAAATTGTATACCATTCCAAGAGTTGGTACAACTGGAAGTCTCCCTGGATGAGTTAGTGAGTGGTGAGTGTGAAGGCCTAGGAAATTACTGTGCATTACTGTAGCTGTCATAAACACTGTACATTAAAGATATGCTGAAGTTTTTTCTTCAGTAACAAATTAACCTTAGCTTACTATAACTTCATTTTTTTTAAGCTGTACTGGGAGTTGAACCCTGAAATGCTCTACCACTGAATACATCCCAGCTCTTACGTAATGTGTGTGTGTGTGTGTGTGTGTGTGTGTGTGTGTGTGTGTATGTGTGTATTTCTTTTTCATTTTTGAGACAAGGTTTTAGTAAGTTGACCAGATTAGCCTTGAACTTGTGATCCTTCAAGCAGCTGGGATTAAAGGTGTGCACCTCCATACCCAGCTACTTTATTGTGTGTAACTTGTCCAGTTTTTTACTCTTTTATAATACAGCTAAGTTACAAACTAGTACAGTTACATAAAAATATTTTCTTTATCCTTATTCTATAAACTTTTTCTATTTAAAAAATTTTTTTCTCATCACTTTTAAACTTTTTTTGCTTAAAATTTTAAACACACACATACCCATTAGCTAAGCCCACACGGGGTCAGGATATCACTACTGTCTTCTGCTCCCTACATCTTGTCCCCCTGGGCAGTCTTCATGGGCAAAAACACATAGAACTTTTATTGTTATGATAACAGTGCTTTTTTCTGGAGTATCTGCTGAAGGACCCTGAGACTGTTTTACAGTTAATTTTTATATGGGTATGTGGAATACACTCTGAAATTATGATAAAAAGTGTGGTATGGTAAATATGTAAACCATTAACATAGTTTATTTTAATTATCAAGTGTTAAGTACTACACTTAATTGTTCATGCTATACTTTTGTGTAACTGGAAGTGTGGTACATTTGTTACACCAGCATCACCACAAACAAGTGATTAATGTGTTGTGCTATGTCATGTCAGTAGGTGGTAAGAATTTTTTAGCTCCATTATAATATTATGGGACCGTATGGTCTCTCATTGAGTGAAACATCATTATGTAGCACATAACTGTAATACCATTCATATGTTTTCCCTATTCTGAAAATACAAGATGGGATTTCCTGTTAAAGAAAAAAAAAATCAATTCCCTTTCATAACTATACAGAATACCCAAATCAGTGCAAGCCAACTAATTTATAAGGTAGTTTCTTTTCTATCCTTTTTTTTTTTTTTTTAAGAGAGGAACAGTGAGAAAGAAAATTAATTTTAATTAGTTTTTCATTGGCTTTCATTGCTGTAACACTTAGTTGTATACAAGGTGCTGGGGTTTGAACCCAGGTCCTCTTGAATGTTAGGTAAGCGCTATAACCATTGAGCCACTGCTCCAGCCCTAGGTTCTTTTTCTTTCTTTCTTTCTTTCTTTTTTTTTTTTTAAAGAGAGAAGGACAGAGAAACAAAGAGAGAACCAATTTTTATTGAGTTTTTCACATGACTTCTGTTGCTCTAACACTTAGTTGCGTACATGGGTGCTGAGGTTTGAACTGGTGTTATTCGCTCATGCCAGGCAAGCACCTTAACCACCGATCCACTGCTCCAGCCCCCAGCCCTAGTTTCTTAGGTGAAAGAAAGTTGGTGAAAGTTTATATTTTACTAGAGAGTGTATAATTCTAGGATTTTGATATAAGCTGTATTCTTACTGTATTCTTCAGTTTTTATTTATTTATTTTTTGAGAGGGACATAGAATCAGTTTTATTTAGTTTTTCAAATGGCCTTCATTGCTCTGGCACTTGGTTGTATATGTGGTGCTGGGGTTTGAACCCAGGTATTTGCACATGCTAGGCAAGCACCAAAACCACCAAGCCACCTCTCCAGCCCTGTGTTCTTCAATGTAATATAAATCAATGGAAACATGAGTATAGATTTATGTTTAGATTTATATTCATCTTTAAGCAGAATATAATTTTAATTTTGGACTGGCTATGAATAATAATAGCTATGAAAATCAATGGAAAAATCAAGATTGGAAAAGGACAAGAAAATCCTTCTGTGATCAGTGAATATTTTGCCCGATATTTTGGATTTGTGATTAAAATTTGCCAGAGTCTGATCTGTAAGAGAAACAAAAGGGACTTTTATACTGCCCCCCACCACACACACACACACACACACACACACACTTCTTATACAAATTCTGTTAGTTTTCTGATTTTCTTTGTTTTCAGGCACGTTCCTACAACAAGCAAATGAGACCTGCAATTTTAGATCACTGTTCTGGAAATAAGTGGACAAACACATCCCACCATCCTGAGTATTTGGTAGGAGAAGAGGTAGGAAATGCCTTTACAATGGAATGGAAGAAAAATATTATCTTTCTCCTAAAATCCACTTTGCTACCCACTTCTGGTTGTTTCTTAGAATTCGGTTATTCTACTTCAAGGACCAAATATTCACACTAACACCTGTGTTGTGAAATATTCTGTATTCGACATCTATAACATTCAGAAAATGTTGTTCCTAGTATGCCTCCAACCCCTACCCCGCTGTAGATTGAACTCTGGGCCTCAGGCATGCTAGGCAATTGCTACTGCACTACATTCCCTGGCTTCTCATTCAGAAAATGTTAATATTAATTTCTAGCCTTAGATTTTTTATGTGAATCCAGAAACCCCTAGGAGAAACTTTTTAAAAGTGTACTTCTCTCCCTCCCATCCTTTTCTAGGCATTGTATGTTAATCCATTGGACTGTTATAATATCCACTGGCCTATCAGAAGAGGTCAGTTAAATATTCATCCAGGACCTGGGGGCTCCCTTACAGCTGTTCTGGCAGATATTGAAGTAATATGGTCTCATGCAATACAAAAGTACTTGGAAATCCCTCTGAAAGACTTAAAGGTGAGCTAAAATTCCAAGTTATTTGGATTGTCTTACAAGATTCCTGGTCAATACAAGTAGATTTTACTGAGTTGTTTGTAATACAGTGTCCTTGAAGCATTCTCATCCTTAGGGTATAGATGATCCAAGCACCCTGCTGGTGCTTTCTTTTTTTATTAGTTGCTGTGGTGTCTTTCACTGATGCTTGGAAATCCGCAAGCTTGTTCATGTTTATGCCTTCTCTCTCACCTTATTCAGATACATTAGTTGTCTTATTTTTCATTTTACAAATTCGAGATGATTCCTAGGAGAGGAAAAAACTTTGGTTTTCATGAAGAAAACAGAATGCTAGGATGACACATAGATTCAGCCTTTTCCTCTGGGTAGGGAGCCACAACTGCTGCTCCTGTGGGGCCTCTGTAATGGCAGGCCTGATGGGATTGGACTTCACTGGATGAGTGTTAACCCTTTCATCTTTTTCCTTTGTTGTTTTTAGTATTATAGATGTATCTTACTAATTCCTGATATCTATAATAAACAGCATGTGAAAGAATTAGTGAATATGATACTGATGAAGATGGGTTTTTCAGGTATGTGTGATAGTCTAATGAAACCTCCGACCTCCTTTATTTTGAAAAATGTTATATATACATACGCGCGCGCGCGCACACACACATGTATGTATATAACATATGTTATATACACATAAAATATATATACATTTTGTATTATGTTGGGGGGGGGGTACTAGCTAGAACCCAGGGCCTTGTGCATGCTAGGAAAACACTCTACCATTATTGAGCTACACCCCTAGCCCTGCAGTGAGCCCTACTTGAAATGAAATTGTTCTTTGTTTTTTAATGATAAACTTAATCTAATTCATTGATTTGTTTAAGTGCTTATTCTTTGATTAATGCTGCTTAGACACTTGCCTAGGGATTGCTAGGCTCCTGGGTTTAGTTGATTGTTTTATGATATGTGCTGCTCCCTAGCTGAGTGCACCTCTGCACTTTGTTTTTTAGGGATTGTGGTCCATCAGGAGTCTGTGTGTGCCACCTTCGGAAGTGGCTTAAGCAGCACATGTATTGTAGATGTTGGGGACCAGAAGACAAGCGTGTGCTGTGTGGAGGATGGGGTGTCTCATCGTAACACTCGGTAAGGAACTTGGGAGATGGTGTTACCTACTCCCTCTCCCTTCACAGACTGTTCAAATAATTAGAGTTTAGAAATTATTTCTAAGAAATTATATGTTACAAAGGAAACCAGCAAGATTGTGGAAGTATACATTCTAGCAAGGCTAAAAAGAAATGATTTTGCCCTTATTGGAACTTTCTAGTATGAATTCACATCAGGAACTCCTGAAAGTCCTGGTATGAGTTGAATGCTTTTCCATAGAGGAAGCATGAGTGTTAGCACATGTCTTTTACTGTGGCTGTCAGAAAAGCTAATTACACCCTCACAGCACAGCTTTATTTAGGTGAGTCATATAGGAGAAAATAATTTTTTTCAGTTCTGAATTCCCTAGCAAGCTAGTTAGCACTTTGAGTTTCTGTTTTCTTTATCATAATGGTGTTCATTGAGTGATGAGCAACTTTATGGTGGCTGTCCTCTTATGGTATCATCATGGATAATGAGTGAATAAAATAACTGGCAGGGGCAGATTTGCTACACGTCGTTCCTGAGACATCCTTACATAGGTAAAGTCACTTTGGTAGTCCATGAAGGGGTTCTCTACATCATTCTGTGGTCCTGAGACAGCTTTCTCCTGTCCCCCATATTAGGTAGTTTAAGTCTAAAGGTACAGAAATGAATTTAAAGAAGACCCAAGCAATTCATGAAAAGGATAATCTGCCTCAGACCCCAATTTAGAATGCATTCCAAAACCCAATATGAGTTAGCTTGGCCCTTCTATCATTTGGTTGTTCTCAAAGTATGAAGAAAATGCTTGACCCACATCTCCTACCATTAAAATAATGATCTTCCTGAATTGTAGAAATCTTCAATTAGTGAAAGTTTTCTGTAAGCCTTACTCTCATAAGTTTGTCTTACGTTGCTACCCTTACATGCTTATGAGTGCAGACAACCAAACAACTGTCATGGTGAAGGTACATTGACTTGAAGATGAGTTGGATTTAATAATGTATATTCTGTGCCTTGAATATTTTTTGCAATCAGCATGACTGCTTCCAGGGGCCCTGTCACTGGTTTTGGCTAAAGTTCTCTTTCTTCTTTCCATCTGTCACTCCATTCTTTCATTCATTTTTTGCAACAAGCATTTCTAGAAATTTGTTGTGTTTTTACTATACCTAAAGGAGTTCTTGAAGCACCCTTTGCATCTTCTTCTTCTTTTTTTTTTTTTAAGAGAAAAGGACAGAGAGACAGAGATAATCAATTTTTATGGAGTTTTTCACGTGGCTTTCGTCGCTCTGACACTTACTTGTGTATGTGGGTGCTGGGGTTTGAACCCGTGTACTCGCACATGCTGGGCAAGTGCCATAACTGCCAAGCCACCACTCCAGCTCCCCTTTGCATCTTCTTAACAGATTAACGATCTACCTTTTTCTCTTAAATTTAGGCTTTGTCTGGCCTATGGAGGATCTGATGTGTCAAGATGTTTTTATTGGCTCATGCAGCGAGCTGGGTTCCCTTACAGAGAATGCCAGTTAACAAACAAAATGGATTGCCTCCTTCTGCAGCACCTTAAAGAAACTTTTTGTCATTTAGACCAGGTGGGAACAAAATCACCATTACTGGTTATTTTTTGTTTCTGAGGAAAATGTAATATTTGAAAGATATTTGAAAATTTAACAATATTCTGATCTTTTAACCCAAGTTAATAAAGCCTTGAAGCTGAGCTCTCAAGGGGTGAGAACTTTTGATATGGTCAGGGTGGTAAGGATCTGTATTGAGCCCGGGAATGCACAGCTTGTTTTTGGAAGAGTTCAGCACATTTCTCTCTCTGAAGAAGTTTGATCACTCTGATAACAGTAAAGATAAAATTTTGGGTATAATATCAGTGTAACAAAAATGCATAGGCATGGACATTTAATTGTTAAAATTTGAAGCACTTTCTTAGTATTGTGAATAGTTAATATTTCATTATTGGCACATACATGGGTTGGTGACCATTTTTATTTTTTGTCTTGAGACTTTTTTTTCCCCTCTACTTTTTCAGGTAGTAGAATTGTAAGTTTTAAAATTTTGAGAACCATGAAGAGTCTAAATTTACCAGTTGAGAGAATTTGCATATTGATTGGGGTTACTATTTGTATTAACGTAATGATGGTAGAAATTTCAGAAGTGTTAAATAGGAAAGCAAACAATTGGACGCTTGTTTTATAAAGTTATAGTGAGAGTGGTACAAAGTTATAGGGTGGCCTTTTTATGTGAGAAATTTAGATGATGGAAAGGTTTGTGCATAATTTGGAGAGTTTACATGCATTCTTGCTGATTCACTGACAGCATCTTTTCCTGGAATCAGGACATCTCTGGGCTTCAGGACCATGAGTTTCAGATTCGCCATCCAGATTCTCCTGCCCTGCTTTACCAGTTTCGATTAGGAGATGAAAAGCTCCAGGTAACCCCCATAAATGTATATATCATGTGTAGAAAGGAAGCAAGCCATCTAGGCTCAGTCACATTGAGAGGATGTACATTTGCTGGGAATGTGGTTTTAGGTTGTGAGCAGTATCTTTTTCTGATCCTTCTTTTCTTTCCATGCTCAGGCTCCAATGGCTCTGTTTTACCCAGCAACTTTTGGAATTGTTGGGCAGAAAATGACAACTTTGCAGCACAGATCCCAGGGTGATCCTGAGGATCCTCATGATGAACATTACCTGCTGGCCACACAGAGCAAACAAGAACAGGTTCACAGTAATTCTGGTGGAAGAAGAGACAGTTTTGTCCCTGAAGGAAAAGTTTGCCCAGAATTAATAGATCCCTGATCTTTGCAGTCTTCAGCAGACTAACCCTGATAACAGCTTTTAGAACTGGAAGTGAAGTCTGAATTTTGTTGTTTTGTTTTTAACACTACTGGGGATTGATCCCAGAACCTTTACATGCTAGGCAAGTGCTCTCCTACTAAGCTACATCGTAGCCCTTTTCATTTTTTATTTTGAGATAGAATCTCACTAAGTTGCCCAGCCTGGCCTCAAACTTTCTATTTTCCTGCCTCAGCCTCTGTGCAGGAACAGCTGGGATTATAGTTGTGCACCACCATGCCTGACTGAAGTCTGAATTGGAAATCCAGATGACAGACTTCTTTGTTTAGTAGATATTAATTCGGTTTTCTTAATGCCATGTTACATATTTAAAAAGTTAATAAAGACACTTTCCTTTTGACATAATATTATTTACTTACATTTTTCTGCTTCTGAATATTTATCCAGTAGTTTCAGTAAAATCTCACCTGCTTTGTAATTATAATGTGAAGTGTTTGGCATAGGCCAAGATCTAACTTTTTTTGTCCAAAACTAGTTCCAGTAATAAGAAATCTAATGAAGGAGCATGAAATAAAGCTCTTACCTGCTAATGCAACATAAGCAGCTCATGAAAAAAAAAAAAATAGATGAGGACTGTAAACCTTTTCAAGTCTTTGTTCCTGCCCCATAGGCAAGCATGAGACAGTAGATAGGATCTGAAAGTGAGCATTCCATGATAGTTATTGGCCTGTGAGTCCTAGTGAAATATTCCACTTAAAAGACTCAGTTTGTAGGGGGAAATGTACTAACAATTCAATTTTAAAATTCATCCAGTGGTAGACACACCCTGAGTCCTACAGAGACTGCTTTGGAGTTGAAGCATCCTTACCCCAGTTTATCTGGGAGTGGGTGCTGGGTGTGTATAAATACCCAGTTTTATAGCGGTGCATGTTAGGGAGGAAGGGGTGGGACATCAACAGTGTTCTTTTGTGGTATTACCATCTACTTGATTGTCCTTTTGATTTTTAGTCTGCAAAAGCTACTGCTGACCGAAAATCAGCATCGAAACCTATTGGATTTGAAGGAGATCTTCGTGGCCAGCCCTCTGATCTTCCAGAAAGACTCCATTCCCAGGAGGTGGATTTGGGTTCCTCACAGGGAGACTGCCTGATGGCCGGCAATGATTCTGAGGAGGCCCTCACTGCACTGATGTCCAGGAAGACTGCCATCTCACTGTTTGAAGGGAAAGCGCTTGGCCTTGACAAAGCAATCCTGCATAGCATAGACTGCTGTTGTAAGTGCATTTGGGGAGATCAGAAATACCAGTTAAAGTAATTGGTTTGCCTGGAGTTTATTTGTGCTGTGTAGCATGGTCATTTTAGAAACTGTCAAGCACCTACTTTCTCCTTGCTTTGCCAGGTGTTGGCCTCATTGCATAGTGAGATTAATGTAATTATACAAATATGAAATTATGACTGATGGGTATAACATGTTGAACTAAAGGGTCCTGACTGACAGCTTACAATTGAGAGATTTAATAAAAGGATTTTTTTTTTTTTTAAACTTCTGGTTAAGGTATGGCGGGTGGGAGGCAGGAAAGGCTTTCTTGAAAAATAGCCAAGTGAGAGATCTCAGGTGGAGGGAGAGTGGATTACTGATCATACAAGGTTGCATTCCAGGCAGACGGAGAAGGCTGCAAATGCCAGTGAGGAAGCAGGGTTTGGGGATGAGGCAAGAGAGTGGGTGAGGACCACATCACACTGGACCTCATGGTCCACTTTGTAGAGTTTGGTCTTAATCCTATGAGTAGCAGGGTATGAAGGGTGGAGTGGAAGCATGCTCAGGTTTGTGTTTTGCAAGGTTCCTCTGACTGCATTGTGAGGGTAGATGTGAGAGTGGGCTGGAGAGAGAGATTTGAGGAGGTTATGGGCAGTTATCCAAGCAAGAGATGATTGTGGCTTGGCCTAGAGTGATGGTGGTGGGTAAGCGTAAGAAATATTAATGTCTTTTCAGCATCTGATGATACCAAAAAGAAGATGTACAGCTCCATCCTGGTGGTGGGAGGTGGTTTGATGTTTCATAAAGCTCAAGAATTTCTGCAACACAGAATTCTCAACAAAATGCCACCTTCATTCAGGAGAATTATCGAAAATGTGGATGTGATTACAAGGCCCAAGGTGTGTGGTTTATGGTGCAAGTTGTACTATATGCAAATGAAACTGCAATGGTTATTTCTTTTTTTTTTTTTTTTTAAAGAGAGAGGGACAGTGAGAGAGGCAGAGAAAGACAGAAACAACTTTATTTAGTTTTTCACATGGCCTTAGTTGCTCCAACACTCAGTTGTGTACGTGGTGCTGGGGTTTGAACCCGGGTCCTCGTGCTTGCCAGGCAAGCGCCGAAACCGCTGAGCCACCGCTCCAGCCCCTGCAATGGTTATTTCTAATTGTAACATTCATGGACAGAAATGCACAGAAAATCCTGGGAGGCATAGGATTGTGGTGTCTGATGAAGTTTTTTTGTGGATTTTTTTTGGGGGGAGTTGTTTTTTAAGACAGAAAGTAAGAAAGAATCAATTTTATTTTTTAGTTTTTCATGAGGCTTTCGTTTCTCCAAAGCTTAGTCGTGGGGTTCAAACTCGAGTATTTGTGCATGCCAGGCAAGTACTGTAACCACTGAGCCACTGCTTCAGCCCTCTGGTGAGGTTTTAAGGGTTTGGGGAAGTGGAAAAATACTTGGAGCTTTTCACCAATGTGGCAGAAGCAGCTCTGGGCTAGGGGACTGGATTCCTGATTCTGGCCCCTGCCTCACCTGACTTCCACCTTTGTGAGAGAACCAGGTGGGTTGAGGAGAAGACTTCTCTCTCACACCCTGACAACTAGAACAGTTCCATTTTTATCTGTTATAGTCTGGAGCTAATGCAAGTGCCTGGACTAGAGAACTTTTGACTTGAACCATTTTGAAAAGAAATATAAACCCAGGAATTTAGAAATGCATTGTATCTGTATTTCATTAAATCTCACTACAGTTCCTGTTATTTTACTTCCCAGAGAAAGGGGCATATATTTATTCTACCCACACATCAATGTTATTTTGTTATATATGTTCCTGCCTAAAGGCCTATTTGTGGAATAGTGGTGAGAGTAGCATATCAATAATAAAAATTAAGAAGGTCCTCTTGTCAGATCAGAGAGGTGTCATTTGATCATGAGTCTTGCTCTCTTGAATTTAGGTAGAAAACCAGGCTTCTTAGGGTATTGTCTTAGCAGGGCTCCTTCCCAGATTAAAATAAATGAAGTTTTATATCTTGTCTGCTTATACTGAAATGGTTTTATCACTTGTCTAGGACATGGACCCCCGGCTGATCGCATGGAAAGGAGGGGCAGTATTGGCATGCTTGGATACAACTCAGGAACTGTGGATTTATCAGCGAGAATGGCAGCGCTTTGGTGTCCGCATGTTACGAGAGCGAGCTGCTTTTGTGTGGTGAAATGGGGAGGAAAAGTAACTATCAAAGACCAAAACAAGTCTCTTGGTATAAAGATTATATATATATATATATATATATATATTTTTTTTTTTTTTTAAGAAAGAGGGACAGTGAAAGAGAAAATCAATTTTATTTAGTTTTTCATGTGGCCCTCGTTGCTCCAAGACCTCATTGTGTACGTGGTGCTGGGGTTCAAACTTGCATACTTGTGCATGCTAGGCAAGTACCATAACCATTGAGCCACTGCTCCAGCCCCAGATTATATACGTATTTTAATTTATTAACCAAGATACTTAATTTTTAAGGAAGAGAAATTTCAATTTATGTTTGGGATGTGACATTGGTTAACTTTTTAGTTGCAGCTCTGCCCCTTTCTCAGGGTTTCTTAATGATATAAAATGTTGCTGTTGAACATTTTTATGGGGGCAGAGACCTTTAAGTTGGCCTCTGTGCATTGTCAGCCACAAGGGCTGGTGTGTGCCAATTTCCCTTTTGTCTAATATACTGTAGGTGTATGAGTTCTGTGCACATGCTTCATGTATTCTTGAAATTCCAAATACAAAAAGAAAAAAGAAATGTGGTTACTGCAGGTTTTGTTTTTTAGTTTTCTGTGGGATTACAAAGAAGACTGGGACCTGTTGAGGTCTGGATTTACAGAGACAAGGATTTAAGGCTGGACTGACCAGCTGTTAACCAGAGATGCTATAGGGTGGGTGTAAGTGAAGCAAACTGTTATATGATCAAAACACGACCACTGAGAGGGACAGCTTTCCTTCCTACATTTTCTACAGAAATGATTTAGATATAATTTAGAGTTGTTAAGCTTATGTTGTGTAGATAAACATGGTAACTGCTGTAATTACTACTAACTTCATCAAGCACCCAGTTTTCCTTTACCTGAAAAACAGGTACAAGCTTTTGGAGTTCCTTAGGTTTGGTGTGATCAGTTGATCTTAACTTGTGAGTATTCTGGAGCAAAATCAAAATATCACACACAGCCATTACCACTGGTGTGTGATATTTCCCCTGGTGGTCCAGGCCCTGGGGAAGACTTCTGAGCCCTGGGGAAAAGAGAAGGCATCTCTATGGAGACTGGAGCCAGTTAGCACTGGGAGGAAGGGAATGCCTGACCCCTGCTGCTACGCACCTATTCCTGTCACACTGTGATCAACACTGGAGATGGGTGTGATACTGGGGGAGAGTCAAAAGCAGGGATGTGTAAGAGAGAGGTAAAAATGGAATATACAAAAAAGTCTAAGGCAGGGAGAAGCACTGGTACTGGGGCATTTTGCATAGATAGGAGTAACGTGTAACTTAATCAGTAGATTAAAAATAGAGGAATCCTCTAGTATATCAAAATAATTTTAATTTGCTGATACTATTTAGGGTCTATGCTTTCATTTAAAAATTATCTGTTTTTAAACTAAATTTATACAATATTGATTTTTTTAAGTTTCTGGGCTGTTTCAACAGAGTTTGGTATCAGAAGCATAATGTACTTGTTTCTAATAGTTCTTCACAAAACAGAGTATCAATTTTATAATGGATAGATGTTGGTTCAGAGGAACTTGATTACTGGTCCAAATTTTGATGTGAGCCATATTCATCTTCTGTTACCAGCACTTTCGTAAGCACTGTGAAAGCTGTCAGGACAAATAAGTGAGCCTTGCCACATTAAACATACTACTTCAGCCATAACTCAGTGTCTGCTTATGAAGCTAGATGCGGTGAGTTTTCCCTTTACTTTATGCTTCCTTATTTTGGTTTTTATTTTATCCATAAGACAAGTATAATGAGATGTATTTGCTCTGCAAATACATACATTTTAATAGTCATCCCCCATTCCAGAGCAGATTCATTATTGTATTGTATGAACTAAGCATTTTATTTTTTCTTTAAGAATGATAGAGGGAGAGAGAGAATCAGTTTTATTTTTTCATCTGGTTTTTGTTTTTCCAACACTTAGTTGTGTACATGGTGCCAGGGATCAAACCCGGGTCCTTGTGTATGCCCACAAGCACTCTACTACCTAGCACCACTTCAGCCCCTGAAATAAGCATTTCTATAAAAATACATATGCTCATATAGATGTATTTTTGTGACCTCTATATAAAAAAGATGCTTTTAGGAAAGAGGTGGAAGACTTCAAATACATCTCTGTGTGCTATAACTCTGATAGTTTTATTTAAGTAAAGCATTATAACTCACTAATAAAAAGATAATATTACTTCAAGAGAGCCAACTTTCAACTTAAGAATTCGTTTTTAGACATGAAAAATTATGTAGTAACAGGAACTGAACTCTGATAGTGATGTCTAATAGGTTACTTTGGCCAAAAGTAGACATTAGGCTTGCAGGAATGTATTTTGGTATTCATTTAATAGGCACCTGCATGAGAGTCTGGGCATTAATCTAGTTTGGAGAGGGAAGGTCCATGCCAATGCCAAACTATATAGTTGTTACACATATACTTATTTGATTGGCCAAGATGGGTCTAGCTTGTTATTTCCAACTACAGTATCTTACACCCAGTATCTTATACACACAGTATGTCATCACACTCAGAGATTTCCATGTGTGATGGAGGGTTTTTCTCTAGGAAACTACTGTGAATTATTGAGAGCTTCTTAGGTTTAGTATTCATTAATTGAACCTAGAATATTACAGAATACTTATACCCACAGTACAAGGCTTGGGCTATTCAAGACTGGACTTTTGGTTGGAAGATAGATTTATCATATTTTTATCAAATGATTATATTTTCAGTTATAACTGTCCATGATTGGTAGATATGAAATTGATTTAGCTGTAATTATAAATTTAGGTTCAGTTCTGTAATGTCCCAGTAGTTAGTGATGTCTGCAACAACTTATCAGCAAAACTTTTTTTTTTTTTTTTTTTAAGAGAGAGGGACAGTGAGAGAGAGAAAGAGAGAAACACTTTATTGAGTTTTTCACATGGCCTTTCTTGCTCCAACACTTAGCTGCATACGTGGTGCTGGGGTTTGAACCCAGGTCCTCGTGCTTGCCAGGCAAGCGCCGCAACCGCTGAGCCACCGCTCCAGCCCCAGCAAAACATTTTTTAATGGCTAATTGTAAGGTCTGTGGGTTCAGTTATGTTTCTCCCTACTTTGGCTCAAAAGTGGGTATGTACAAAATCTCCCTTACCAGCAGCCTGTGCAGTGAACCTGAGTCATCATGGAGCCTCTCCCCCTGGAACTGGTAGGGTAGGAAGGCCATGTGGTCTTACCCTTTTTTTTGGGTGGACTACAAGGGGTAGCAGCTGCTGTGGCAAGCTGTTGATTGTTTTCCCACTGACATGTGCTGTGTGGCATACAGAAGTTGTGTTTGGAAAGCAGTGGCATCCTTCATGAGGTGGAACTTGGGGCAGACACGGAGAGCACTGTAGTCGTCTTTGAGGTCAGTCCCTCTGAAGTAGACCACGACGTATTTGTGCAGATGAGTCTGGCTGCTCAGATCACTACAGAAAAGGTTAAAGGCTAAGGGGAACAGATCTTGAGAGTTCTCACTGGGGATGCCCTCGCTCTGGCCACAGGTACCATGGCACACGGTGTTGACATCATTGGAAAAAAGGAAGATTACTTTATCTGCTGCTTTCTTCTGAGTTGTAAGCCACTGCACTGGACCCATCTCGGCTATTTTCTTTTTCTGCCACTTTTCAAGGATGACCTCACTTCTGCAGTGGTTTTGAAGAAATTCAGTGAAGTAACAAACTGTGTGATGGAAACATACTTCAGATGGGTGGACCACCAGAACCTTAGTGAGGGGCAGTAGCGTTGTTGTAGGAAGCGAGGTCTTGATACTTTCTGTAGGAAAGGAAAAAGCACGTGTTATATATGAACAGTAAACAGCAGGCTTTTGCTAGTCTTAACAACCTCTGATAAATGGTCCCTCATTCAAGAACATCAGTTGAGCACTGGGACTTTAACTGCCACATAAAGGAAAGTATCCCTGGTAGTCCTTTTGGACACAGCACCTGAAACATACTCATGCTTGAACCTTAAAATGTTTTTAAAAAGGAGCCAGTGTGGTGGCACACACCTATAATAACAGTGCCCCAGGAGGCTGAGGCAGGAGAATTGCAGGTTTGAGGCCAGCCTCAACAACTTCTCAAAATATAAAAAGGGCTGGGGATATGGCTCAAATGGTTAAGCACCCCTGGATTCAATCCCTGGTTCAAAAAAAAAAAAAATAGTTTTTAAAGATGTATTTTCTTAGTCCATGTACTAAATAAGTCCTCTCAAACTTTATATTTTCAAATAACTTCAATTATATTTAGTTTTTTTCGTGTGGCTTTCATTGCTCTGAGACTTCGTTGTATACTTGGTGCTGGGGTTTGAACTCGTAGACTCACTCATGTGGTGCAAGTGCTGTAACTGCTGAGCTACCACCTCAGCCCTCACAAAGTATTTTTAATGCTATCCGTAAACAAGGCTGTCTGACCTCTGCATTTCATGTTTTGAGTTGGTTCCGCTCCACAGTTTGTACCACCCTCTAGCTACAGGTGGTAGAGTTTCTCTGTTACATAATGCTAAGCCCCTAGAACTTAATTGGAATTCAGCTCTATGCTAGGCTATAAAGCAAACTATTACTACTATGTATAGTACAAGCAGCCTTCCCTAAATGTAAATATTCCTGAAATAACAGTTCTCAAGGCTTTCTTAGCTTAGAACATGGAGTTAATCTTGTTCTATGTGCAACATCATATGCAGCTCAAAGGAGGGTGCCTTTATATTCTTCTTCTATGTGTGAAGAAGTGAAGCAGTCTTCTTCAGTGGTTCTGCTGCTAGCTGTTTTGGGGGGTTTTTGTTTGTCTTTTTAAAGAAGAGAGGGACAGTGAGAGAGGAGAGAGAAAGAATCAATTTTTTATTTAGTTTTTTTCATGTGGCCTTTGTTGCTCGAACACTTTGTTGTGTACATGGTGCTGGGGTTCAAACCTGCATCCTAACACATGCTAAGCAAGCGCAATAATCGCTGAGCCACTGCTCCAGCCCCATACTGATAGCTATTTCTATATAAATTTCTTGATTTTCTGTATTCAAGGACTCAGCGTTGTAGAGTTGGCAAACACCTTAAGGTACAAATTCAAGTGAATGTTCTTAGGTCTTAGGAGAACTTTTTAAAAAAAGTAATAACTAGCATAGAACATCTGTCGCAGGTGAAATGCAATATGTTTTTAGTCATCTTTTGCCCATTTCAGTACTTGTAGAAACTTCCCTGGTGAAAATGAAACAGGTGGTAGGAGTTCACCAGATCTGCAGGTTCTCACCCCACTTTATCCTGGCAGTTGTGATCCAGTTATTAGCATATTAGGCTCTGTAGCAGTGTTCTAAGGCATTAAATAAATGCTCTCCTAACCCTGGCAAATGCCAATTTGATGACATCTAGAGGAATCTCCTTTTAAAAAGTTGAAAACATGGGTCTCAGGGGTGAGTCCTTTGGTAGAGACTTATCTAGCATGTGAGAGGCCCTGGGTTTGTTCCCTAGCCATACCAAAAGAAAAAAAGTTCAAAATGTGATTTCCTCATTAGGATATCCTTAGGAAATTATAAGCCTTACCATGCCTCCACGTTAGGTAGATCCCAGCCACCAGCATCATGGTGGCCAGCAGCAGCAATGAGAGGAGCAAAGGCAGCCAACCTCCTAGCACGCCTCTGTCTGGAGAAAACAAAGCCACACTTATCACATATCTGACCCACCCCTGGGCTACTTGCAGGAACATCTGTCCATCTATAATAAAAGAACTGACACATCTCGAAACCCAGAGACAGTCTCCAGAACATGTTGCTCTCAGGCACTGGGCCAGTATTCCTCATTTGTTACCCAAATATCAGCCAGGCAACCACATCATATCACTGTGACAGCTCAGCTCAGGCCACTGAGACTGATAAGAGAATCACAATGCAGTGAAATGCACATTTCTTCTTAGTCCTTTTACACCATTGACTTTTTTCAGCACATTCTTGTGGCACTTTGAACATTGATTTTGCACTGTTTTCATGTATCCTGCTTTGTAAAGTTGCAAGTACAGCCGTGGCTTCACTCTGCACCACAGGTCAGCATACACAGGCAGGGGCCCTCTGATACCCTCCACAGACAGACACACCCATTGCATTGATGGAGGCTATAAAGCCTGGCTCATGTCCTGGGCCTCTGATCATCCTGTGAAAATGACTGGG
Organism: Aplodontia rufa; assembly: GCA_004027875.1. Taxonomy (NCBI): domain Eukaryota; kingdom Metazoa; phylum Chordata; class Mammalia; order Rodentia; family Aplodontiidae; genus Aplodontia; species Aplodontia rufa. Next base: position 21,468 of record PVKS010007777.1, on the reverse strand, counting down.
TACTTACTGTTATTCTGAAGGAAAGGAACAGGTGTCTGTGGGCAAAGCACTACCCTCCCTTTGCGTCGGATACAGTCAGTGCCACACGTGTGGAAATACGGAATCAACTGAGGAAAAGCCAGAGGTTCAAAGTTCACACCACGTTCTGGACAAACTCAACAGTTTTCCTACTTCTACCATGTCTTTCATTTTGTTCTGGTTCCAGCCCTATCTCTGCCATCGTTACTAACTGGCTGGTTTTCTTATCTAAAAGGGCTGGTTTACATCCTGATACATAAACAAATATCTCCTCCAGGACCACAGAGCAGTAGAGCTCATATTGACCTCAGTCAAGGAAGTCCCTTCCCTGGGAAAGTCTGGTTCCCCAGAAGAGGGGTGCAGCAGTCATGATAAGCTGCAAGATCTGCTCATTCTGGTCTGAGTGCTACCTTCATGTCTCAGGGAGTAAAGGACAAAAGCTCCTTCCTCTTCTCCAGTGTGGCTGTCCACTCTGCAACTTCATTTTGCAATTAAAACAGAGGCTTGCGGGAATAAAATGGTTCTCCTAGCCCAGTCAGTAGCCACTAATATAAGCAAAAGGGACCTTGGTTACAAGGTCAGCTTCCTGACTTCACCACTGTAAAGACTACAATGTGAATCCCCTGCTAACGTCACTAGATTCAGGAGTGCTGGCAGAAGAGAGAGAACTGACTCACCCTCAGAAAGACTCACCAAAAGCACCCATTGGTGGAAGTCTTTTAATACCCCTCCCCTCCCCAAAGCAGCCCATGAAACTTACGTGAACCACAGCACCTTCACTTTCCTCAGTCACTGGGATGACTGTTGAAGTTCGCCTTGGGTGGTTCTGGTGCTGATTCTTGAGATAAAGTCAAGAGAAGTCATGAGTGAGCACATCATAGACTGAAGCCACTCTTCCCAAACTGACGTTCAGTTCATTACATGAAGAAGGATTCATTTTGTACTTTGGAAACTTCTACTTTGGGTTGGTTTTAGATTCATAGTAACATCTCCCCCACAAGGATTTGTTTCTATCTTTTGAGTTAATCAAAATAGCCGAGCACATTAGGAAACAGACATTTCTGTGCTCTTTCCAGAGCTGCCTTCAGGGAGTCTTAAATTGTCTGCTTTTTCCTTCAACAAGGTAAGGGAGCTGGAGGTTGAGGATGGGAGTGATGATAAGAGAACCGGGGGTAAAAGTACCTCTGACACTTTAGAAGACCCAATTACAGTGTTATGTTGGATAAGAACCATGTAGCGGTTTCCAAGGGAACTGGTTGTAAAATTCACTTCCACCATCGTCTCATTTTTCTTACAAGCAGTGATGTTTGGATCCCACAGACTTCCTAGTAGTTGAGAGAAAACCATGTGGACGAACTTGCTAACTCTTCCCTCCTATAAGTCCCCAAAAAGGCTTTACTTAAAAAAAAAAAAAAGAATCTCAAGTTCTTAGGCACACACCCAAGAGTCAGGACTCCACTACACAGTGTACTTTTTAACATTGCTTCCTGTTTCAGAGAACCTGCCATCCAGGAAAGTTTAGGGGCCCCATGCCACTGCTTTGCTGAATAGAGCTCCCCCAGCTGAGAGTGGCAGGAGGCACGGACTGACTTCTACAACTTGCTTCTGTTCTCAGCCTCTGTCAGTGTTTTCTCTGCAGAATGGGAGACATGTCTTCAAGTTATGGACTACCACCTAGACGAGAACACCGTTCTAGGAGTTCATCACAGCATTCTACCACCTTTACTGGGTGCAAAGAAATGTGTCTCATAGCTTGGAGGACACCCTTACAGGTGGACTGTGTCAGAAAAGCCAGTTGTTCCATTGATGTGACTTGCAAATAAGGACTAGGCTGATTTACATGAGCACAGTCTATCTTCCCCACCTAAGAGGCCGTTTTAGGCCCTGGCGCAGAACTGCCTTTTAGGGGTTCATTCTAGGACTGATCTCCAGACCTCGTTCCCCAAACCACCTTCCTCCAGCATTCCTACCAATCTCCCTGGGAGGCAGGAGAAGCAGCCCAGTGCTCCAGCTCTGCCTGTAACAAGGCCAGCACTTGTAGCTCAGTCTGACTGGGTACACATGGATGCTTTGTAGGGTAAAGGGTCCCTAAAAGATCAAGACCAATCCCTTCAGTCACCACCATCCTTACTAGCATCCCAAAACTATATGGGCTGGAAATGTTCATAAACCCCTGAAAGATGGGCATTATGGACTGATTATCCTAAAGGGGCTATTCCACAATTCAGGGGGCATGGTTCTAACAGTCTAGCATAGCAGAGGTAATCCCTCTTGTTAATACTTAGACTAACACACAGCCACCCTGAATGTTTGCTAATCCAAGGAGAAGGTTCTACGGCTCCCCACAGCCACAGGTCAGTAGTACTGGTGATCAGGAAGGGCCTTTGGCACCACTGTAAGTCTGGTTTGTGCTAAAATGTTGGTTTAACCAAGAGCTGGGGGTGGTTTCATGTGACTGTTCCATACATAAATCTTTATTAGGACTCTTTCCCTGGAGAGGCTTCCCCCTCCCACTTCATGGGTAAGCACTAGCCAGGATCAGAAGCCCTGGCTGCTTCTGCCTTCACCAAGCAGCTTGGATACATAACTGTCCACTCGGAGTCTCAGTTTCTTCATCTGTAAAAGAATGAATAGAGCTATGCTGCCTCAAATATCCTCAAATGGCAGAAGCTGCTCTGTTTACTCACCTGCCACAATACACTTTTTTTTGTACTTCATTATGTGGTCTGTACAGCCTGGAAATATGAATGAAACTTGTTACACTTTAGAAAAAGGTATCAGTTCTACTCCCTTGTCAGCAAGTGCAATTACACACACACATCACACCTATGACATACTGCCACATATTCCAGAGATAAGTGAGATAGTGAATCTCAGTGGGACATTAATGTTTTTCTGTTATACAAAAATCATCTATCAATGGAGTGGTGACCAGTCTTAATTTAAATACAGCCTTCATGAAAGCAGTACCCATGATTGCTATGAGAACATTTGGAAAGCCACCATGCTCAAAAAATAAGGTGTGGTAATACATGTAGATTCTGCCCCTTCCAGGGGTGAAGTCTGACATACCCGGAAGCTTAGTAGGAACCACCTTAGCCAAGTAATGCAGGTGACCCTCACAGTGATGGGCAGACGTTTTACACGCCTCTCTGGGATGTGATGAGGAGGGCCGAACATGTCTATAGGATTTTTCCCCCAAACCCATAACCCCAGTGTAATCTTGAGACAAGCATCAAACCTAAACCGGAGGACATTCTACAAGATGCCTGGCTGGCACTCCAGACTGTCAAGGTCATGAAAAAAGAAACTTAGCAGAGGAAACACGGACTAAAAGTGACTGATAAGAAAGAAGATATCAATGCAAAGGTGGGTAATATCCAAATAGTCTGGAGTTAAGAAAGATGTACTAATACTGGTTTCTTAGTTTTGACTAATATACTCTAGTAATGAAAGATGGTAACAGTAGGAGAAACTCGGTGACAGTTGGTAAGAACTTTGGGTACTATATGTATTAATTTTTCTGTAAATCTATGATGATTCCAAAATAAGGAGCGTATTTAGAAACAGAATGAAGATAGGTGCTGTGGCATATTCCTGTAATCCCAACGACTGAGGAGGCTGAGGCAGGAGGATCAAGTTCAAGGTCAACCTCAGCAACTTAATGAGATCCTGTCTCAAAAAGGGTTGGGGATGTGGTTTACTGGTAGAGCACCACAGGGTTCAAGCCCAGGCACTGCAGTCAATCACGGACAAAATGAGGAGTGGTCTCATCAAGGAAACAACTATGTGGTAAATGGTGTGTCACCAGGAACACCATGGAGAGCCCAAGTGTACTGATGAAGAAGGATCAGAGTTTGCCCGTCACCTTCACTCTTCCTGTACGTGTGCAGCCCAGGACGAGTGACATAACCTCTCAGTCTCTTCATCTGTAGGAAGGGGCTTTCCCAACCTTAGGGTAGTTGGATGACTTGATGGGATGACACCCATCAAACACTCGGCACAGTGCCTGCCACACAGGAATGGGTTTTCCCCCTTCATTTTACCTGGCTTAACCCTCACTGCTCTGTGACTGAGGTGTGGTTTCAACTCTGTCTATATCACAGAGGAGGAAACCAAGCCCTTTCAAGGCCACAGCCTCACCAGGGTTCCCTGGGCTCTATGAATCAAAGCAGGTGTCCCCACAAGACAGAATTACCAGAGTCAAGATTACCTGGTGAAGTGAAGTTCACAGACAAAGAAGGGCTGTCTTCGTTCATGTTTGCGTTGGGGATATTGTGGGCCCCGATGAAATAGAGCGTGCTCAGCTCCACAGGAAAGCCTACGTAGGAGAACGTCCACTGGAAGGCAGAGTGTGGCACCTGAGTTCCTAACGAGGCACAGTGCTGAACAGCACCTGTGGTGCCCTTTACCTGTGTAGTCTCATCCCTTACCCTTCTGTGGAAACTTGGGTGTGTAGCCAACATCTATGTTGGGAATGGGCGCCACACAGTCTGCTGGTGTGACTCAAATCAGAAAAGTGAGATCTTAGAGCCAGTATATGATTTAAGTCCCTTCATTTTGCTGATGGGGAAACTGAGGCCCAGGGATGCTTACCTACCCAATGCACAGAAGCCACCCAAATTGGGGCTTGCACCCAGGTGTCCTGCTCTAGGTCATAGCTGGACCACAGGACATGGTCCATGCCTTCCCTATCAGCCACATCCTCTAAGTTCTTACTTTGCCACCAGAGGGTCTGGTCTGACTCTGGAAGGCCTCTGTGTAATTGCACCTCACACAGGCATATGACTGGAATTTGCTTTTGCCCGTCACGCAGATCTTGGTGGCCTTCAGCAAGCGGATGCTGGCTGCCAAGAGAGTTAAAGACAGTTGTTCATTTAGCACTTACTGTATGACTGACTGCTAGATATTTTACATGCCTCATCTCACTCCACAATCACAATTGCACTAAAAGGTAGACCGTACTGTCCCGAGTACACAGATCTTTGATTAGCTGAACATCTCCATCAGTTGGGGGTCTCTTTAAGAGAACAGGCCTGCATTGGGAGCCCCACAAAGACCCTTCAAGCGCACCTTCCCCAAACCATGCCTGTGCTGGCTGCTGCTTTTCCACACTGACTCCTCCTCTTGGTATGTGCTTTCCTCCCATTCCTGCCTCTCAAGTCTTACTCCTATAAAGTCCACTATGTGTACCATAGCCTATAAAGAAGCTCAGAGAGCTCACTCTGCCAGAGATGGGACCAAAGCCTTCAGAGGAGTCTTGCCTGGGCCTCTCCCAGTCCTCCTTGGCCCCATCCCACTCACGTGGGGCACAGTTCCCTCAGGGCTTCCTGGTCACTGCCTCTGCCTGCCAGCCTCTGAAAACCCTGCAGGGTGTGGGAAATAGCCACCCCACTTCTCAGTGCCTGGAACTCATGGGTTCTTGGCTGTGTCAGATTTTATTCAGCAGACTGAAACCACAAACAAGGGCACTCAGATCCTAGGCAGACCCTGGGATTAGCTCACTCCAAGAACCTGCCAGTTGCCTTGGAGCTTAATCTATGGGAAATGCCAGACTTTCCCAGTATTATTTGGGAAGTCACATAAGTAACTTCTCTTTTCCTTAACTGGGCAAGTTACCTCTGGGCTTACCCCATCTTCTTTCATGTGGAAATAAATATGCACAGGTCATCAGTGTGCCACTTGAAGACTTAGCACATGTGTGCAGCCAGTGCCCCTCATGCTTCCTTGCAGTCACCCCACCCCCAAAGTAACCACCATCCTAACTTCTAACAACTAGATTCATTTTGCCCTTTTTAAAAATGCATCACAGGGCCGTACAACTGTAACCATGCATACAGGTATCTGCATGAACTCTTCATAACCTGGCTTCTTATGTTTGTGACATACAGATTGTTCATTCTCATTGCTGTGTTGGAGTCCATTCCACTGAGCATCTGAGTGCTTCTGGTGCTATGAACGGTGCTGCTGGAAACATCCTAGTAAGTGGCTGTGAGTGCATGCATGTGTTTCTGTTGGGTATGCCTAGGAGTGGGATTAATGCGTCATATTGCATGCACACTTCTGGTTCAGTAGATACTTCAGGACTTATCTTTGATTGACACAAACCTACCATCTGCCCGGAGTATCCAGCTTATGTTCATCAAAATTGAATAGTCCTCTCTTGCAACGCTGGTCTTAGCAAGTTCCACTCGGAGCTCCCTCAAGTCCCCTGGGGTCAAACTGTGTTGGACCATCCACTCTGGAGACAGCCCTGGGAAAAGGCGAGACTTCCCATCGACACTCCCCTTCCCAGCTCAGTCTGAGGCTACCACCTCTACCCTGATCCACCACCCCACCCCTTCACAGTTTGTTACCTCTTCCTGCTAGGCAGGCTAAATATTTCCGGGTGCTGGCTGATTTATCATGGAGGTGATGTTGACCTTAGAGAAATGTTTTCAGCCTCCTGGCCTCAAACTCCAGAGCACCTGGGAGCCACTCCATGTCCTATTGTGTGTGTGTGTGTGCATGCCTGTGTGCATGTTTGGTATGTTGACATATTCAGTGGATTCAGTCCTGACATCCCTATGCCTCAACCCTGGACTCTAGCCAGTTGGCCCATACCACCCCACACACCCACCTCCTAGCCTCTGCTACTGCTGTGGTCTCCTCCAGCTCACCCTCCCTATTCACGTTTCTTGAGCCCACCCATTCTTCCGTATTACCATCTCAAGCATTTGCTTTCTGGTCCCACTTTTAAGTGCTCTCCCTTCCACAGCGCTTTCTTTCTCTCCAGGGTAGCAGGCATTGCTTTCCACCTTGCATGCTGTGCCCTGCTGTGTCCCTCTGACTGGCCAGAAGGCCAACCCATCTCAAATACCTCTGTCTTCCCCCAGACTCCTACATTGAGAATGTCAACCCCATCGGCTAACAGGTTCACCCTGAACCTGGTCTCCAGTGACTAACTGCCTAGATCCAGGCCCTTTTAAGATCCAATTGTGCTTTCACTGTAATGCCACAAATAACCATTCCCTAAGGCACCTACCGGTTTCAGAGCCACACTGAACAGTCTGCAGGAGGAAACGAAAACAAGTGTCACATTGAAGCCAGTAAACCACAAGCCTTCTTTTACTAAATCAGAAAGAACACTATCTTTTTTCCTAAATGCGTACATAAGTGACAAACTTTCAAACAAGTAAAGATGAGCTGGTTCTGCTTCGCAGCAAGGGGAAAACTAAGCCATGAGTGGACCATGGATCAGCCATCAGTATGCCTGCTCCTCTAGCCAGCCCATCTCCTCACTTGAAGACCAGAAGTGGGTCTCTGGAAATTAGCCTTCCCTGCTACAAGCCAAGGATGACTCCAAACCATCATGAGGTCCCTTCACACTCCAATTCTTAACAGCCTGGAGTATTTAGTGAGTTTCCCCAGGGATGAACAGAAGAAAGCAATGAACATGGTCCACAGAACCTTCCCCAGGTTCTTTTATATTATTTCTCTTCTAATACAAAAGGACTCACTTGAGCTGTTTGGAAAATCATATATACTGTGACTTCCTCTTGTTGTCTTTTGGAGCTTTCAAAAAAGCAAATGCATCAATGCCCAAGAAAGGTGGGCGTGAAACCCGCTGAAGAGTTAACTTTGAAGTTAACTGTTAATGTCACTTCTTTTCTATTTTTTTAAAGAGAGGGACAGTGAGAAAGAGAAAGAGAAACAATTTTATTTAGTTTTTCACATGGCCTTTGTTGCTCCAACACTTAGCTGTGTATTGGGGTTTGAACCCGGGTCCTTGTGCTTGCCAAGCAAGCACCGAAACCGCTGAGCCACCACTCCAGCCCTAATGTCACTTCTTAAGGAAGAAATATTTAGTACTTTGGTTTTGGAATAACATACTCGACCTAGAATATTTAACCTTCTGGCAGGATCAAGTCTAATGATGAGATTCAATGTGATAAATTCACCAGCTCTGGAATCCAATCCCTCTAAGCCTTCACATTTCCAAACACCTAAGACAGAAGGCAAGAAGACTTTTGATGGTTTGAGTAATTTGGGTTTATGTGAAGTTGTCAATCATCTCTTTGTCTTTGTGAAAGTGAACTCGGATTATCATTGGACATTCTCTTTAAACAAATAAGCCACCATACTAGGAACTGAATTCTTGTCAAAGAGCTGGTGAGGCAAGTTTTAGGAATAAGTGAAGCAATAGCTCTAAACTTCAGAGTTCAAACTGTTGGCCTTATAGCAATTGCCACAGAAGCAATGGATTCTTGCTGCAGTGGAAAAAGCTAAGGGGATCTCAGAAAAAAAGAGGCAAGGGTAGTAGCAGAAGGCATCAGGACAGAATGGATGAGTGTTCCTAACCAACAAGCAGTCAATCACCACACTTTTATGCTATATGCTATGCTAAGAGCACAGGGATTGGTTTTGAATGTGGTTGGGAATAAATTTTTTTTTCTTTAGTGACCCAGAAGATTCCTTCAATCATTCAAGACATTGGGTAAAGGAAAACATGAATCAACAAGGGGGAAAGAATGGGAAAAAAAATGGAGCGAAAACGAAAAAGCAGGCAGCAGATTCTGGAGGCATGATTGTGATCCCAGTGACTTGGGAGGCTGAGGGAGGAGGATCACAAGTTCCAGGCCAGCCTCTGCAATTTAGCTAGACCCTGTCTCAAAAGAAGGGAAAAAAAAAAAAAAAAAAAACAACTAAGACCTGGGGATGTGGCTCAGCATTTCAATCCCCAGTATCAAGAAAGTGGGGTGGGAAGCAGGCAAGTGGTAAGGAGAAGCTGTTCTTTCATTCTGAGGAGAGCAGATGGCAAACAAAAACGAGCATTTACTCATCAACAGGCCCTTCCCTGCTGCTTGGAGGGTAGGGAATTCTTGTTAGGAGTTAGGAGACATGGACGGTTAGGTACTACCCACCCCTTCTTTTAGTCGCTGAGGCTATGGAACCTAGGTGAGAATGAAAGACTAAATCAAGAACCCAGGGTGTCTGGATTCCCATGCCTCTGACCCAAGCAGTCTGATGTCGGATGCTGGCTGCGCTGAGAACAGCAGGCGATGGAGGCCTGAAGCCCATAGGGGCTGCTGCCCCAAAGGGTGCAAACGTGCCCCCTCCAAGGAGCGGTCAGCTTTAGCAGTGCCCCTGGGAATCCCGACGCCCTCGGGCTTCGGGCTCCAGAGATCACCGTCTGCGGAACCCGGTGCGGGCGGGTGCTTACCGGCTCTCCGGGCATGGCGCTCCTGCACAGCGCGGCCAGGCTCAGCAGCACGAGCGACATGACCTGGCCACCGCCCACCACCACGCGGGACTCGGGACAGCCTCCCGCGGCGCTCTTAACCAGGCGCCCGGGGCAGTCCGCTCCGGCTCCGCCTCTTCCAGCCCGCCGCAGGGCGGCGCAGGGGGGCTGAAGGCTACGCGCCCTCACCTGCGGAGCTCGTGCGGCTGCGCGCCGGCCCCTTCGTGGGCAGAGCGGAGCAACCGGGGCTCAGCTGGGCCAGCGCACACGTGCGCTCAATGAGCCGATGCCGCGGCGCGGCGCGCCGGCGGGGTCCAGCCTCGGAGCCCACACGACCGGGCGGCCCTCGGGACCCTTCCGGACGCCGAGAGCGCGAGCCCAGCCGGTGCCGCCAGTTAAAGCGTAGCTAGGCAGACAGAGGCCGGGCGGCGGCTGCTGATTGCCCAAGGTGAGTAGCGGCAACCCGCTCCGACCTCCGCCCTCCCAGCGGTGGCCCCGGCTCCCACGGAGCCCCCCGGCGAGGGCTTGGTGGGACAGGAGGAGCCCGATGAACTCCTAAACCGGGGCTCCCTTCATACAGCGGCTGAGGCTCGGAAGGAAGAGGTGGGACTGGGTCCCCCAAGCCTCACTGACTTGGAGGGAGCTAATGCTCAGCAGGAACTTAGCGACGGTATTGATAGGAATCTCTGCTCCCGGGCCCTCCGTTTTTCTGGTAAATGTGTATCTCCACAAAATGAGGAGGATCCGGAAACTAAAGCCTCGGCGATGTGGCTGTGCAACTCTTGAGGTTCAAGAAACTGAAGCCTCAGCACTGTGGGTGTGGAACTGTGGTTCCCAAATTTGTGCTCCTCATCTCAGTGCTGCCTAAGTGAGTTTGGGACTACAGGCCTGGGCTGGCCCCAGGTCTACATTTAGCAGCAACCCTACCCTGCTATTCTGGGGTGGTTGGCCCAGGGACCACCATCCTTTGAGACATGATGGTTTGGGGGAAGGTTGGTGCTCAGTTGGGCTAACAAAGTAGGCCCAGAGCCTGGAACTCCAATGCTTCAGCCCCTCATTTTGCAAACAAGATTGTGGTTAACCTGAGGACTCAGGCTTGTAGGCTGAATTTGCTCCATTTTACACTGAGAGAAGCCAAGGGCTGTAGAAGAGCTGTCAGCTGGTGAGAGGTGGTATTGAATCAAACAGCTGTGTTTGCTAAGGTCCTGCTTTTTAAGCAGGCTTGATCCACCTGCCAGGTTCAGTTAAAGGTTTCCATTCCTGCTCCCACAGAACAGGGCCCAGTCCCCAGCCTCAGGATCAGCTGGGGGCTGTGGCATGTGTATACATTGAGTTGCACGAAATATTTCCTGAGGAGTGATCTGGTTCCTGGACAGGAGGGTCACTCAGATGAGTGAGCCTGTGGACTCACTCATGCCTGGGGCTGGGCTACCCTTAACCTCTCTCAACCTCTCTGAGTAACTTTGGGCCCTGTGGTCTCTGAGGTTGTTTCTGACTTTAGTAGCAGTTTTTCTGTTTGGCAAACACCTGCCAGGTACCAGGGTGCAAAGGTGAACAGTGGGTGAATGCTCAGACTGAGGATGAGTGAAGGGAGAGGTACATTCAAGGGCAGCTGCAGAAGCCAGTGGACTTTGTCCCATGGTGCCAGGGAACCACAGTAGGCTTACATGGTGGTGGATCTTCAGTTTGTGAAAGGCCACCTGGGTGTCTGTGCAGGGCAGTCAGGAACCAGCCCTACTGAGAGCAGTGAGGTGGCAGCTGTTGAAAGTACTCACTGGGTGAACAGCCCAGGCCCTGCACCACTGCTGCCAGCCAAGACCTGAGCCACGCTGCCTTACAGCCTGCACCAGAGCAGACACTGCTGTGGTAAGGTCCGGGATGTGGGATGCAGAGGTCAGGCCTGCAGCCATTTCCAGGGGCAGGAGGAGGAGAGCCCTTGCTGGGGTCAGGAATGAGCACTAGGAGGGATTGCCCTAGGAAAACTGGGCCAGCATGAGGCTGGAGTTTTGGGGTCACAAGGACAGGTGGTCAAGCACAGGAGGAAGTAGTTTCAAAGTAGGAGTGGACAAGGGATGGTTTGGGTTTTTTTGTTTGTTTGTTTTGTTTTAAGAGAGAGGGACAGTAAGAAGAATCAGTTTTATTTAGTTTTTCATGAGGCTTTTGTTGCTCTGACACATTTGTGTACACGGTGCTGGGGTTTGAACCTGTGTCCTCACACATGCCAGGCAAGTGCTGTAACTGAGGAACCACTGCTCCAGCCCCCGGTGGTTTGGTTTTGAGAAAGGGCTGGGAGAAGTTTGTTCTCCAGGGGAAGAAACTGTGGGGCAAAGGAGAAGAGTGGACAGTGGGTGGGGTGGGGAGGGTTCCGGGCAGGGTGCTGGGTCAACTCCAGATGCAGCCTGAGCCATTCCCTCCTGCTCCAGGCCCACAGCGACAAGCTCAAAGATGACCTGACCCCGGGGGCTTCTGGGATGGGGGGGGGCCCTCAGCCTCTCACTCTCTGGGCAGGGTCGGGGGGTGCGGTGGTGGTGATGGGGGTCTGAGGGGGGCAAAGAGGGGAGGAGACCCCCCCAACAGGATGTGCCTGCCTGTCTACTCAGATATGTTCACACTGGCTCTGCCTCAAGTGTTCCTCTGAGAGGTCCTTTTGAGTTATCTACATAGCTTCTAAGGTGGCCCGCTGGAAGGGACACAACTAACTTGGATGCCTAAGTCTGATAACAGTGTGGGTTGATGAGCTGGAGACAGAGCCATCCAGGTTAAGGCTGGGGCTCAACTTCCTTACCCTGACCTCTGGCAGGTGGCTGTTATTCCCAGAGCCTCAGTTTCCCCTTCTGTAAAGTTGGGTGGGTGAGACAGGGTAACATCAATGAGGTGATTGAAGTCTGAAGGAAGCAACCTGTGAAGATTGCTTGCTGACTTGCCCCTTTGGTCACATTCTGCTAGGTCTCCGTTCCTGAAAGAGCTACCCGGCACGGCACACACCTTCATGTCCCCAGCACAACCTTATGTCCCAGGTTTAGTAGGTGGTCATTAAATGTCTGAATGAACGAGCACTTGCCTTTCACCAAAGCTGTGCCTAAGCCTGCAGCCTAGGAGAGCTGATTTGGACTTTCTCCTCTTCCTCCAGGCAGGCAAAGGTCAGGGCCAGCCTGGAGGGCTGCTGTGTGCCTGTGGGACACCCCCTTACCCCCGTACCCTGGAAGGCTCTGTTCCTGGTTGGGACTCTTGGTCTCCAGACTGCTTGGCTCTGTGACTCGCTCACCATCAATTGGCCTTGGCTGAGGCTTTTGGACTCTTGGAGCCTCAGTTTCCCCATCCGTCCATAACATGAGACTGACATCAGCTCTGTATCCCTAGAAGGGCTCTTAGGAGATTCCAAAGAAATAAGAGACAGGAAAGCAAGTCACAGGGCTTAAAATCACTGTGTAGATTTACTAGCAGGGGTTGTGGGACTCTTTAGAAAGTTCCTAGTATCTCTGAGTCAAATAGGGAAGTTCCCTTGGATTTGAGAGGAACCACCAGCTACTCAGCCCTTTGTTGCTTTGCTGGGTCCATCCCTGAGAGGGCCAGGCTGAGCAGGTTGTTGACATGTCCTGGGTCCAGTCTCCACCCACACAGGTGGAATTTTCCACTTCATTCTTAGCAAACATTGATCAGGGCCCTGGCCAGTCAACAGTGGATTCATTGTCATGTAGAGGAAGCCCTTCCTGGCAAATACCAATGGCCCCTGGGGGCTCCCAGAGCTGACAGGAGCTGGGAAAGGAGCCCTTGGAGATTTCTGGCCTTTGGAGCTTCCCCTGCCTCTTGTTCTGCTCCAGTTGCTTAGACTTGGCAGACACAACTTTAACGCCAAGCAGAGACCCTGAAGCCACACCCAAGTCTGGCACCCGCCATTCCTGGCAGGGCCACAAACTGCAGACACTCTGTCTGCTCCAATAGGAGGGGCCAGCCCAGAAGAGCACACAGACTGGCTGTGGAGGTAACTGGGTGTTAATGCCACTCCTGCCGGTTGTTGTGTGCCCTGTTTGTGGTGGTGGTCCCTGTCCCCTGGGTACATGCATGGACCTTCATGTTCACTGTTATCACACTGAAGTTTCAAATAATATCCAGAAACACAGGGGAGACAGGTGCCATTGTTGCTCTCTGAAGGCCACAGGGCTTTTGGGGAATCACCTGAGGTTTTCAGGGCAGTGCAGCTGGGTCAGTGGTAATGATTTTTTTTTTTTTTTTTAAAGAGAGGGACAATAAGAGAAAGAAACAATTTTATTTACTTTTTCATTACTCAGAAATTCTGCTGTGTACGTGGTGCTGGGGTCTGAACTCTTGTACTTGCATGTGCCGGGCAAGCACCTTAACCACTGAGCCACCACTCCAGCTCCAATGGTGATGTTTTTTGATCATTGATGTTCAGATGAAGCTGTTATTATTATTCCTACTCACAGCTGAAGCATCACATTCTGCACTTTATAGAGGAGAAAATAGACAAGAGAGGCTGTGCAATGAGGACTGGGAGGATGGAACTCAGGCCACACTGTGAGCTTGATAAAATCCCCAGATGCTTTTAGCTTTGCACTTTTAATTCTTCAAAGTGTGTTATTAGCTCTTACTTCCTTTTGCCCTCATTAGAAGAAAAAATGACTGTGAAATGGGTTCTTGTGTTCCCACGTTGTGGAGGAGGGAATGGGCCTGACTGCAGCTCCACCACCTGCTGGTCAGCCCAAGGATCTTGACCACCAGCAATGTTCACCTCTAAAGTAGTGGAACTTGAACATGGATCCCGAATGACTAATACAGATCCAAGAGGTTTTGCATGCTCCATGAGTTTATTCTCTACATTTGTGTCTTGGTTTGTATTTTTGCATATCACAGTGATAGCGGTGACACCACCTTCAGGGCACACTCTGGTAACCAGGGGCCATGGGAGCTGTCACGCATGAGCCCCAGCTCCTGATTTCTCACTTCAGTGATGGAGTAATTTCTAGTTGATACAAGGAAGTGGTGGGAGTTTTGTAAGCAGCCCCCGCTCATGGTCTTAGGACTCTCTGTGGTTAAACTGATCCAGGAGCTGGAAAGGGGAATGGCAGTGGGATTGTGTGTGAAAGCTGGCAGGCAAGCTGGCTGGCTGCAGCAGAGAAGGTCCCTGACCAGGGCGGGCTCTCAGTGCCCATCTTGGGTCTTGCTGATGTTCCTTGGAGTTGGCTCGCAAGTGTACATGAGTTTTCAAATCCACTGAGCTTTGCTGAGCTCCTCCCCTCTTACCTGTGTGTGTCTATAAGAAGCACTAGAGGGACTGGAGCAGTTGCTCAGTGATTAGAGCATTTGCTTGGCATGCACGAGGACCCAGGTTCAAACCCCAGCACCATGTGCACAGCTAAGTGTTGGAGAAACAAAGGCCAGATGAAAACATAAAGTTGATTCTATCTTTGTCTCTCTCTCTGTCTCTCTCTCTCTCCTCTTTGGGAAAATAAAAATACAAAAGCACTAGAGTCTATTCCACAAATAGTGACAGGGAAACTTTGTCCTGGACTTTCTGGAAGGCCTCCGAAGTTGGCAGGTTTGGGAGTCTCCAGGAGATTAATAGTTTGGCTGCAACACTCTCAAACCCTGTGGTGAAGGGCTATATGTTTGCTTTTTAAATTTTAATCAGCCCATGGGCTGAAATTCACTGAAAATTAATTGCTGTAATAAACATGAAGCAATAGATAATGCAAGCCCATTCTTTGTTAGACTCCACATGATGTAAGGTCACTGTGCTGAATGCCTTAGAAAGCTTCTAAACTCTTCCATTCTGGACGTATCTTTCATAGACTGTCACAGATAGAGCGTGGCTGGCTCTGGTCGCAGACGGCACTGTATCCTGTCAGTTCTGGGAGTGAGGTAAGTGTGTTTACACTGAGGTTTAGAACCTGTAGCAGAGCATTTGCAGAGCTCCCCCGGCCTGAGCAGCAGCCTAAGCCCTCACCCTGGACCATGCCCTCTGCCTCCACCCTTGTTCTTCCCTCCCTCCTTTATCAGGGATATTTGAGATTCCAAACAAAAAACCAATTCTACAGAAAAGATTATCTTTATTATGCAAAATATGAAACCTACAGGATTTAGAGATTATTGATTCAAATGCCTCTAGTTCGTTGCTGTCATAGAAACGAAATAGAACTATACAAAGTGAAAGCAAGCTCTCTTATTGGACAGTGTCCACAGTGTCCCTTTTGCGTGTTGGTCTGCATTTCCTGTGAGTTGGTGGATGGCATCTAGCAGTGTGGTCAGATTTGGATGTGGGCTTCTCAGCGAGGTGTTTCTTGTGTGGCATTGCCTTCTCTCTGAGTATTCAGACTGCTGCTCATATGTCTCCTGTGTGAAGTGGCTTTGGTGCAGTCCAAGCCAACACTCACCAGTAGCTTTTCCTGCTGCTGCTGGTTCCTGGCTCTGTTGTTCTGAGATCACCCTGGGCCCTGCTGAGCTGGAATTTGGTAACCTGTGGCTAGCAGGCTGCCTGCGTTAGCAGCTTTTTCAGTGCTGTGACCAGAATATCTGACAAGAACAATTTTATGGTGGGGAAAGTTTATTTAGGGTTCACAGTTTCAGAGGTCTCAGTCCTTGGATAGGCAACTCCATTGCTCTGGGCCCAGGGTCATGGAAAGGTGTGGCAGAGGAAAGCAGCAAGGACATGAACAAGGAAGCAGAAAGAGAGAGCTCCCTGCACCAAGAACAAACTCTCCCTGGAAGGCACAGCCGCAAAGACCCTCCTCTTCCAGCCACACCCTACCGGCCTCAGTTTCCACCCAGTCCATCCCTGATCCATGCACTGATTAGGTTGAGGCCCTCATAGCCCAATCATGTCACCCCAGCTTTCTTGCATTGTCTCGCAGGTGACCTTTTAGTGGTACCTCATCTCTGAACAGTAACACTGCCAGTCTTGTGGCCTCTGACACCTGGGCAGAGCCAGGTGTAGCGAGGCGTTCATCACCCTTGGAGAGGGAAGAGGCTGGTTTTCCTCTCCTCCTCTTCTTCCTCCTGTGTTACACATACCAGCCAGGACACCAGGGCTTGGTGGACTCTGACTTCACTGTCTTCCCCTTGCCCAGCCCCAGTGAAAGCCACGTGTTCCCACTTTCACCCCAGGACCCCTGTGCTGTGCAGGCCCCTCATCCAGGCAGCTCAGAGTGGCACATCTGGAGGGCCCTGTACTCAGGGGACAGCCTGAGAGTTCTATCCCCATCTATCAAATGCTTGATTCTGCAAGGAGACTGAGGGAACTGAGTCCACCCCTCCAACACTAACCTCTGCTGTTCTCTGCCTCCCAGACACACCTGGGACCCTCAGAGTGAAGCCACAGACGTGTCTGTGAGGGGAAAAATCTACAGGGGACCCTAAGGAACTGTCCCTGCAGTAGGGCAGCCCAGGCTCCACCTTGGTATTAGGACTCCAGCTTTTCCTGGAGGATTTGGAAAGGGGCCAGGCCAGCTAGAGAAGGGGAGGGGCACGTACAGAGGACACTGCCTCTGGAGAGCAGAGCATTGGGACCCAAGGGTGCGAGGAGGCTGTGTGGGGCAGCAGAGCAACCTCAAGTCCCCGAGTCACAAGCCTCAGTGGTGTTCCTAACAGGAAACCCCGCTCTGATCACACCACAGGGAGCACAGCCTGACCTTCCATGCAGCATCAGACAGAAGGCTCGCACCATAGCAAGGGGTTTTCTTGTGTCCTGCCCTGTGCACCATAGGAGCTTCTCCAAACAGGTCCAGAAACCAAGTGCCCTCTGCACAATCAGCAGGGATAGGAAGTAGGACACAGGGTGGAGCAGGGTCTTGGTCCTCTTGGCTCAGGAGGAGAAAAACTTGCTTTTTTTTTTTTTTTTTTTTTGGTAGTAGAAAGGGAACCAGGGGCATTTAACCACAGAGCCATATCCCCAGCCCCTTTTTTTATATTTTGAGACAGAGTCTTGCTAAGTCCTTAGGGTTTGACTAAGTTGCTGAGGTTGGTCTTGAACTTGGGATCCTCCTGCCTCAGCCTCCTGAGTTGCTGGGATTATACGCATGTGCCACTGCCCCTAGCAGAAACCAGCATAAATGACTAGACATTTTTTTTTTAAATTTTAAGTTGAGGTGCAATAGACATATAGTAAGGCTGGTGTTGTGGCAGTGTTGATGTGTGTATATGTCCAGGATCCAGAACACCCCCTACCTGGTGTGTCTTGTCTGGCCTGTCACAGGCCTGTGGGCTCAGCATCCTCATATTGGACTCCCAGGGACAGCTGGCTGCAGGCTCTGTGTGGTCCAGCCAGCATCACAGACTGCCGCTTTCGGCCAGCCTAACATCCAGCATATAGGGGGCCAAGGTCACAGCAGCCTGTGGGGAGATGGAGTTTGCGCAGGTTGAGGTTTCAGTAGGTGCAGAGAAGTCCCAGGGTGGAGGAGGCTTTCCTGGAGTAGATGCCTTAGGGTCTGAGATAGGTGAGCACAAGTCCAGTCACTACCTGGAGGAGGGAGCAGCACTGGCAAAGGCACCGGTAAAGGGAGTCCACCTGGAGCTCAGAGAGAAAGCTGGAGGTGACAGTGGATCAGGGACCAGGCCAGGTGGGCTCTTGGAAGCACAGAGACCTGGGGCCATGAGGAAACTCATTCTGGCATCTTGGTGGGGGTATTGGGTAGCCTCGATTGGAGGTGGCAGTGAAGTTCCTATGGGACTTAATGGACTGTCGCTACCTGTGAGCACAGGACTCATCTCAATGACTTTTGCCACCCTGGGCCACCGCCCCACATACACCTCAGGCCACCACAGGGCCGGGCAGTTAAGATGGTGATGCCGCTGGGCAGGCCCTGCAGGGCTGCAGGAAAACAGCCAAACTTTCACCACCAACTCAGCCCCCAGAGTCCTGGGGTAGACACATGGTGGCTTGAACCCTTTGCATGTGCTGACCAAGACTTTTTGGCTCCCCTGATGTGGCTTCGTTGGTCAGGCCTGTGGTGGGGAAAGTCCACTGTCTAACTTGATTTGGGGGGGGGCGTGGACAAGGGCAGATAGTGACGGCACAGACCCCCCCCACCCCAGCCCTTGGGGGGTTGAATGGGATAAGCCATCTGATGTAGGCTCAGCAAGGGCAGCTGCTGTTACGAGTCTGTGTGGCTGCCTGGTGCTCCAGGATCAGATGGGTCCCTCTTATCAGAATGAGGCCCAGCCTAGGTTGGGAATCTTGTACACAGTCCTGGGATTGCAGCCCTGGAAGGCCAGGTGAAAAGAAGCAGGCGACCTGCCCCAAGTCTCCAGTTGAGATGGCAAGGATATGGCTATGGCCACCACATTTTTTTTTTTCAGTTCTCTTGAAGGATGTCATTATCACCTTTTTCCATGGGCACAGTGACAGGTGTGAAGGCCCAGCAGGAGCCTGGGACAGTGCTAGTCTTGGATGTCAAGGCCCAGGGCTGCAAAGTGACTCTGTAGCTGCAATGCTCATGAGGAGCCGAGCTCTGCACTCAGGTCCATCCAAGTCTTTCTGTGATGACAGAGCTACGTGGCCTCTGTCCAGAAACATTAATGGGGACCTTTTGTGTGGCTGGACCCACTTCTTCATGTCCACCCTCTTGGTGGACAGTTGGGTTATGTACAATTTTTTGCAGCATAGACAGCACAAGATGGACCCCTCATGTTTATTTTCCAGTTGTGCTGAGCTCTCTCCTTGTTAAACTCCTGGAAGTGGGAGTGCTTAACCTTCTGGAAAGTTCTTCATGCTCCCCAGCTGGGCCCAAAGTAGGGTCATCATTTTCCACCCCGCCTGAGTGTCTTAAAGGCTGAACTAGGTTCTAGGCATTGTTTGGCACGCAGGCACTGGCTGGGACTGCCCAAAGCAAGGCAGGACTTAAGTGACCCCAAAGGGAGTGACCCTAGCATGGTTCACTGAACTAATCAAAACTAGACAGGAAGCAGGTGCACATGAGCACCCAAGAAATGGGAAGGAAGTGCCACCAGGAGCTTGTCCAGAGGATCTTTCCGAAGTTTCCTTCAGGACCGCAGCCACGCAGTTCTGCAGACAGATTGTGCCCGAGTGTGGGACTCCTGCAACGCTGGGCAAACATTTTATTCTGGTCTCGGTTTCTTTGCATCTTAACTGCACCAAAATCACAAAAACTTACGCAACTGGTCACATGCTCAGAATTGCAGGAAATGTCTTGTCAGAGAAGACAATCAATGTTCTGACCTCAAAATTGGGCAAATTCTTCAAACCCCTTTTCAGCTGTTGATCAGAGAATGAGAAATGAGAACTGTCAGTTGATACTGCAAGGGATTATCTTGATCAAAATCAGCAGCAAAAGCAGCAGGGTGGGGAGCCCATGTCTGTTACTCTTCGTTTCCTCCCTTCATTGACCCACACTGTGTCCATCACTGGCCTTGCGACTGGGAGTGACCTTGGGGCCATGCCAGTGACCAGGTGGGTGGTGGAGCTTGTGGGGTGGGGGCTGCCCTGTTCTCCAGGAGGATGTGTGTGGCATGAGCACCTTTTTGACTGCACTGCGAGGTAGAGCAGGTGGAAACCACTCCCTCAGGCAAGGTGGCTGCATCCCCTCCTCTTGGCCAGAGCCCTAGAATGATTTTCTCCATTTCCATCCATTCGCCAGCAAAGGCCATGATTTCATTCTTTTTAACAGCTAGCTGAGTAGACCTCCATTGTATAGATATACCACAACTTCTTAATCTACTCATCTAACGACGGGCATCTGGGTTGACTCCCTGTTTAGCTACTGTGAATTGTGCTGCTATAAACGTTACTGTGGTTGTGTCGCTGCAGCATGCCCATATTAGATCTTTTGGGAAAATACCCAGGGGTGGGATAGCTGGGTCATATGGTGGTTCCATCCCTAGTTTTTTTGTTGTTATTGTTGTTGTTGTTTTCAAAGAGAGAGGTACAGTGCGAGAGAGAGAAAGAGGGAAAATGTATTTAGTTTTTCATGTGGCTTTCGTTGCTCAGACACTTTGTTGTGTACATGGTGCTGGGGTTTGAACCTGCGTCCTCGCCCATGCCAGGCAAGTGCCATAACCGCTGAGTCACTGCTTCAGCCCTTTAGTTAACTTTTGTAAATGGCAAAGGGAAGGGTTGACTGCATGCTTCCACACAGGGCAGTCTGATTTTCCCAGTTTTTTTGGAAAGACACTCCTTTTCCCCATTGAACAGCGTTCTTGTTGAAAATCATTTGACTACCCACACAGGAGCTGATCTAAGGAGCTTCACAGCTGAACCATTCAGCATGATCATTTAAAGAACTGACCGATCCTGCCAGGAAGGAGGGACCCACACTCGCCAGTAATGAAGGAACAGACTGCAGATGTTTTAGAGAGATATTATTTTTTTAAGCTAAAAATTTTGCTGTGTTTTTAAAGTCCAACATTTTCTGATCACAAGTCTGACCACAGTGTTCTCAAGAACTGAAGTGAGGCTGCTCACTGTGGTTGATTAGAATTTCAAATTTCAGGGCAGAGAGCTTGCCTAGCATGTGTGAGGCACTGGGTTCCGTCCTTAGCACCACATAAAAAACAAGTAATAAAATAAAGGTATTCTGTTTATCTACAACTAGGAAAAAAATTAAATACTACTTAATTTTAAAAATCTCAAATTTCAGCTTATGCTGTCCACCACATCAAGATATTTATTGTGGCCTGATTTTTACCTGAGAGCCAGAGACGGTCACCATGTCCCCTCACACACAAAAGGCTGACTGACAAGGCAGGCTGTGCTCTAGAGGTCTTAGAATGATTGTTAGAAACAAAGAACAAAGTGTGGGGAGAGCAAAATCAAATTTAAGATGCGAGGTGAAAAAGATTGGGAGCTCTTGAAGGCATATGTTGTTAATGGCTACCTTCACCACCTGTATGCTCACTTCTTGTTCACTGGAGAGGCCAGCCTCTGGCCTCAGAATTGAGGCTCCCACTTGTTTCCACCAGGGCAGAAGACCCTGAGGGTGCTTCAGCAGAGATGTCAGGAGCAGGATGTGACTTGCTGTTGAGGACACAGTGTCATCTTCTAACGTGATCCCATCCTGCTGCTGCTGTGGCCAGTGGTGTTACTTTCAAGGGGTTGTGTGTGTGTGTGTGTGTTAAAATTAAGTCATGTTATCAGCCACATGTGATCCCATTTGAAATAGCATTTGGAGATAAGAACACTGCTATGTGGGACGGCGTGTCCAGGTTTTCATTTAATAATGAAAGAAAGACGTGTGATTACTAAAAAAAAAAAAAAAAAA
>PVKS010007776.1:0-71368 GCA_004027875.1 Aplodontia rufa | reverse complement strand
TTTTTTTTTTTTTTTAAAGAGAGAGGGACAGTGAGAGAGACAGAGAAAGAGAGAAACAACTTTATTTAGGTTTTCACATGGCCTTAGTTGCTCCAACACTCAGTTATGTACGTGGTGCTGGGGTTTGAACCCAGGTCCTCGTGCTTGCCAGGCAAGCGCCGAAACCGCTGAGCCACCGCTCCAGCCCCGAATTAGCTTCTTCTTAATTAAATTATTCTCCTTTGTCCAAATGCTTGTTTATCTTTTTAATAAAATGTTAGATTATTATTACTAATGCTTTAATGTCTCCACATAAACTTTTTCCCCAAGATGTTATTTGGGTAGAGAATACCTTTATGCTTATGGCAGTGACAGGAACTTATTTGAGCTCTGCTCCCCATGCCCTTGACCGGCCCCTGCCTGTCTGGTGTCAGCTGACAGAGCTTGCTTCTGGAAACCTTGTTCCTGTTGCCATTGACCTTGCCAGAGCTTGCAGTCTCCTCTACCAATGGGCTTCTCCTTGTGTGGCTCTCGCTCTTGCTACGGTCTAGAGCCTTAAGGGGTTCTCCCCCTCGTCCTAGTGCCGGCTTTGAGTGGGTTGGTCTCCCTCCACAGGCCCCCTGGGAAGCAGGGCGGACATCTGTTCAGGCTCCACGCAGCAGGTGTTCCCATCTTGCTCCTCAGGGTTTAACTCCAAGGGCCCTGCAGTGGGCTTCTTTCTTCCTCCTCTTGTTTCCTCCACTGTTTCATAAAAATCTCTCTACTCTCTCGTCATTAGGAACACTCCCACATCGTGTCCTCCAGCTTCCCTGCCTTATATTCTTACCTGGTCTCAGATTGTACCTTCTGGGCCCACAGAGCTTCAGATGTTAGTATTAATGGTGGACAAGGCACACAGGATTTGCTTCAAGAAAAATTAAAATATATTATTTTTGCGTTCTCAAAATATAATAGGGGTTACACCATGGAACTGTCTTGGTTGTCTCTGCTTTGTGCTCATCGCCATAGGACTAAGCAGTGCCTTGAGCCACCCTCTGAAGTTGTCATGCACAGACCAGGCTCTAGCACGCCCTTCCTGAGGCCTCTGGTTTGCACACCTGTCCTTCACTTGCTGGGCAAGGCCTCGCCTATCTTGGACTCAGATCTGTCATTGGATTACGAAAAGTGAAATAAAAGGCTGAGCTCAGAAAAAAAAAAAAGATTCCCTGGTATCAAATTCTTGCTAATTGTGGGAACGAAAGCAAATTATTTAATGTGTCTGAGCTTCAGTTTTCTTGTCTTTAGTCATGAGTGTAATAATAGTTATTTTGGCAATGAAATGAGGTCATACATATAAAATGCTTAGAACAGGACCCAGCGTATGTGGTTAATGCCTTTTACATTTTAGCCATCATTATGCTAAAATCAAAGAATCTGAGGGGTGGAAAGATGCTCGGTCCAACTTTGCAGTGCTTGAAATCTATAATAATCCTGTTAAATGTTTAGGAAACTTCTTTTTGAATGCCTCAAGTAAAAGGATATTCAGCACCTCCAAAGGTAATTCACTCTGTCATTGGAGAGCTCAGGAGAGTGCAATGTTTTCCTTTGTCTTCATAAACATCCACCTCCCTGTGGTGTCTACATTATTCCTAGAAAGGCAAATCTAGTTTCTCTTCCCTCAGAAAGTCCTTTCCACATCAGGATGGCTTGTGTGCCCATTGCTTTTTCACGTTGTGTTCCCTTAGGAGCTAAGCCACCCAGCATCTCCAGTGACCCTCTCAAGATGAGGCTTAGGCCCTCACCACATGCCATGCAAGATTTATAAACTGCTGTTACTCCAGCAAGATCCCATTAGCCTCCAAATAGCCAGGAACAGCTATGTTGCTCAAAATCAGAGAGTAGGAAAATCCTTTCTGAGCTCTTCGGAAATCATAGTCTGCCTGTAAGAATGATAATTTCCTTTTATCCAATGTCATGTGCAAAAGTGAGGTTCCACTGTTGAGAATTGTCCAAGTAATATTCACCCTTCAGTTCCAAACATTTTCTGGGTAACTATTCTTTTTGCCAGTGTGATTTGAAAACTTCCCCAATTCTAAAACCCCACAGTACAGTTTTATAATATGTGGTCCTTCCCATCCAGGAGTTTAAAGTCAGAAGGGAAGAGCCACAGCATGCGTGGGCATCATCACCAGGCTTGGCAACACAGACACCTGTCAGTTAGAATAGCAGAGAATGCACCCCAAGTTCATAGAGGGGGTGAGGTCATCTCACACAGGGCCAGACAGTGAGGATTCATGACCAAGAGGGAGTTGATGACTAGCTCTCCAAAACAGCTCAAGTGCTGGTAGGTGTAAGTGTCAGGTGTAGCGTTAGGGAAGAAACTGTGGGTATGACATGTGGAGGGAGCACAGTGGATCCAGGGAGCAGTGGAAACAATGGCCTTCATCCACTCGGAGGTGAAAGTTCAAGGGTGATTGCTATGGCCCACGTCTGAACCTGGGGTTCAGTGTTTGAGGGCAACTTGCTTTCAGGTCTACTGGAACTGATAGGTTCTTGGCATAAAGAGGTAAAAAGGAAACAACTGCATGAATAAATGAACTAATTACCATTTTGATAGTTCACTGGAGAGAAGGTACAAACTGCATGAGAACAGATGATAGTGAGCCCTATGGAGTAGGGCTGGCATTTCAGCTGGGAGGAGTAGGAGTCACAACCAGGCGGAAATTAAGAAATGCTACAAACGCTGGGCGCTGCGTGGATGAAGGTGATTATCCTTCTTCTATGAGGTGGGTTAAAGAAGGACTGACTGGTGGATAAGCGGTTACAGTGCTTGGCTGGCATGTGTGGGGATGCTGAATTGAGCCCCCAGCACCACGTACACAATGAAGTGTTGGAGCAACAAAAGCCACATGAAAAACTAAAATAAAATTGATTCTTACCTTTCTCTCTCTCTCACTATCCCACTCTTTCTTAAAAAAAGAAGAAGAAGAAGAAGAAGGATTGAGCATCTTGTTGGAAGAGACAAGTGATTGGAGTTCAGAGTAAAGAAGAGGAAAGCAGGAGACGGGGGAGGGATGGGAACCAGATAGTGAACATTAATCCTAACAGCCAGACAGCTGAACGCGTTCAGCAGATTTGAAAGAGTTAGATTTGCATCTTAGGAAATATTGCGTTGGGAACGAATTGGAGCAGCATGATGGATTTGCACTCGGGGAGGTGAGATGCTTAGGGTATTAATAAGGTTGCACAAGAAAACGTCATCCTACACTGAACCCCCCCAAACTGCAATGTTTTAACATCAGAGAGTGAAGAGGAGCCAGCTAAGGAGACTCTCAAAAAGGGGGACCGTGGAAGGTCGTGAACTGTCATCAGCAGGATCAAGACATAATTTTGGCAACTTGTTCCAACTGAAACACAATTTCCAAGCAAAACTTTTCCCAATTCACGAAGTTGAAGTTCACCTCTTCCTCTCCTAAATTGTCCGTAGTATGTACCCTTTCCATTTCCTTCCTACAGCCCTTAACACTTTCTACCCTGAAATACTGTTCTTACCACCATATCATTTCTGGAGACTATGAGCTTCCAGTGTCTGAATCTATTTCTTATTCACCTTTGAACCACCCGAAGCACCAGAGAGATTTGCACATAATGAGCACTCAGTTTTTATTGAAGGAAGGAGTGATTCAGTTTGTGTAACAGGAAGATGAATGGCGTAGTTATATACAAGAAGAGTTGCTGAGGAGAGAGACCACATACTGAGCGCAGACGTTCTGCAGTGGATCTTTTGGGAAACAAAGATTAATGGCAGTCAGAATAAGAGAAGAGATGCATTTGAGGGACTTTCAAAGAGAAATTGGCAGAGTAAGGAGATGTCAGCCAGTTGCAAATCCTTCTATGAGCCAGCGACTGACTGCCTTATTTATATAAGTAGGCTTGCCTCTCTTTGGAGCTCCAGATTGTACGTCCAGCGGCCCAGGGGGCATCTCTTCATGACTCCGCATCCTCAGCTTTGCTCTTGCCTGCTCGTCCCCAAATCCTGTAATGGCATCACCAATCACGAATTGCTCAGCATTTGATTTATGACTTTCTCATCCACTCTCACCTGGCCCCATATCAAGCCCATAATCAAGTCTGGTTCAACATTCAAGCTGCATTCTAAATTTGCCTTTTCTCATCGTCTCCCACTCCAGCTACCCTGACCTTGTCATCTTGCATCTGCACCAATCCAGAAGCCTCCTGACCGGCTGCGTGTTATCTTTTTTCCCAGTCCTGTTCTCCAAATAGCAGCCAAGGATCTTTTACAAATCTAAGACATTATTGATCTGTCCGCTGTTTAAAATCTTCCAGTGCTTGCCCCTGCACATAGAATAAGCCCCAAACCCCTCCGGGGCCCAGTCTCACATCTCTGTGGTGTCGATGGGAATGTTGTTAACTGCTGAGGGGTTCTGGAATCTTCTTTGAATATGCAATAGGCCTCATGCAGCTCTTTTCTGCGTCTGTCCCTTCTTTCCATAGAATCCCAGGAGTGCCTTGATGCTGCTCAGCTGTGACAAGGCTGCCTAAGGTGTATCTCAAATCATCGTCTACATTAATGGTGTGGTCTGGGGCAGTGCACAGTCTTTGGCCTACTGCACCAGTCAAGATAGTCTACATTATGCTGTGGTAACAAGCACTTCCCAAAGATCAGTGGCTTAAAAAAGCAAGTTTGTTTCATGTCTAGTAAAATGCCCATCAATGGCCATAGGGACTTTGCTCCACATCACTCCAAGAAACAGCAGATAAAGCAGTTGTCACCTTGAATATGAAGCTTATCATTTTCACTCACATTTTATTGGCCAGAGCAAATCACATAGCCATTCCTAACTGTTAGATAAGGCAAATACAAATCCACTGCAGGCCCAGAGAGAGAAAAGAAAATTTGGCAAAGAATTCTAATTACTAAAGATGCGTGCCACCATGTTGTGTGGCACACATATCCCTCGGTCTTAAACTTGTATGTCAGAATCATAAGCAGGGTCTGAAAACTCAGACTACTGAGCCTCCACCCACAGTGGTCCAAGTCAATGCAATCAACATCAATCAGCCACATCCTACCTTCATTTGCAATAAGCTTCCATTATATAAACATTAAGTATTCATTTCCATCCCTAAAATGTACACACAGGCTCCCTCCTCTGTGTTGGAGACTTTTAAAGAGGTTAACTAGATAACCACCTACATGTTCCCCACCCTTCATTCTATGATTATAATATGAAGGTTTTATATATTCATGAATATAAAAATCTATGTTATATTTGAATGGAAAAACACAATTTATTACTGGAAAAACACTTACTGCTAAGTCTGTATAATTTAAGTTGGGTCTATGAAGTATTCCATAAGGAACTTGTTTTAATAAATATAAAAGTGATGCTGTTTGAAAAGATTTTCATGAATTTTAAACATTAGCACAGTCATTTATTTGCATTATGGAGAAATATTTTGCTAAGGTCAAAATTGGCTCATTCCAGGTCCAAACTTTTATAAACACTCTATTATTGGAGACCACATCAGTAAAGTTCAACTATATTTACAGGTCACATTGGATACATTGGAGTTTGGGTGTGTAGGCAAAATTTTCATGAGGCTAGTGCTATTTTGTCTGAGTTAAGTTCCCACCTTGTGACTTAACACACCCTGAAATGCCAAGCTATTTCTGAGATGTTTAGCTAAGCTGGCTGATATTTTTAAACGCTGTAGATGTTATCACCTGTTCTCCAAGTCCACACAAACAAATTGGCCTCCAGCAAGGCCCGGGGAGCAGTTTAGGGAAGACTAAGTATGCAGATTAGACTCATTCCTGAAGTTACCAAATAAAATCTCTTGTTTCCTGATAGCATACCTTACAGAAAAGAAAAGTTCATTTCTCATCATAAAAAAGTTCTTTAATTTTTAACAACTTTTGCTTCTCATTATAAAAATAATATAAATCCATTGTAGAAAGTTTAGAAAATGTAAGAAAGGGAAGGAGAAGAAATTGTCTCTAATCCTATGGTTGAGAGAAACATTGCTGATCCTCTATTCTTTTATTCCTGTGCTTATAAAAATGCCTTTAAGACTGATAAGCTACTTACTGTTAGAAAACCTAAGAGTAAGTTCTTTGAAGCTAATATGTCACAAACTTTCCCCAAACTCATTAAAGATCATTTTATGCAATATTAATGGCTGCATTGTATTATATTTTAGTAAACTCTGCCCTTTAACCAAAAAGAACAAAATGTACCAAAGCTTTCTTGACTTCATTGGTTGGAAAGGCATTTTCTAGGGAATTCATGATTTATAGCACAGACATTCAATAAATGTAGAGGCCATATTAGCATTTTTAAATACTTTTTTTGACTGCTGTTCAATGCATGACTTCCCACCAAGTTGCTGTAAAAAGTAGCTGCGATAATTGGACTTGGAATCAAATTCCTAAGATTTGCAGCAAGTTCAAAACAAGTCCAAGGGCCACAGGACTTCTCCACGATTGCATCTGTCGAATTGCTGCAGCGCTGAGAGACAGCAGGGGACTCCAGAGCGCCTGGGTCAACCACTTCATGCCAATCTGTTCATTGTGATTCGTGCACCTTACTTTGAATCTGTACATGATTCACAGATTTCGTCTCTGAGCTTTGTAGTATTGATTAAAGTCCTACAATTGTCTTTGCTAGCTCCTGCCTCTGTTTACCAATGCCTGCCCACAAGTCTTCTTTACGGCTTACCGCCAAGCAGCTTAAGTAGCTCCTCTACATCAGGATAGCTCAAACCCACCAGCCTCCCGCTCCTTTCAGCATAGAGCAGGAACCACTGGTCACTAGTTCTTTCAAAAGCTGCCCTGTGTGCCGGTGAGTGTGGCCTGTAGGCAGCAGTATCCTGGTATCCTCGGTATCCCAGGTATCCCAATCATTTCCATTTGATATTGTCCTCTCCCACTGGGTGTATGCACTCTAAACAAAGTGTTGACTGAGGTTCAGGGAAACCATGTGTCACTTGCCTGCTCCTTGAGTCTTCATTGTGTTGTGCATTTGACACCCCTGAAAGTGATAAGATGAAAAAGTCATTTGAAGGAGGCTTCTTCCCCATCTGTTTACTCAGCCAGAGGGCTAATTGCATGTTGACTTGGCTAACTCTGTGATCACACCCAAAGTTAATTATAGTTTCCTGGATGTGGCGTTCTCCTTCCATACATCCAGATAAATCAGATACCTAAACTTTCTCTTTTCTGAATGACTATAATTCCTGAAATCAGCTTAATGTCCTGTCTGCTTTTCACTTTTGGTGGCGAGCGCTCCATGTGGACACAGGTCCTTCATTTCTATCATTCTGTTACTGGGTGTGGAATGACTTTTACAAGGGTAGGAAACTATTATTTCTAAGGTTAAGTTCCAAATGTAGTGTACCCTTCCCCACTGCTATTTTGTCCTATTAGTAAATAAGTTAATTGATAATAACTTACATTGCAGAGCCTATGTGCCAAGCATAGTTCTAGGGATTCATATAGACTTAGATAAACTCGGTTAATTTACACCCCCAAAAAATAAATCACCCTACGAGGGTGTTCTTAACCTCTCTTTGAGGTGGATACTGTTCTTCACCTCTTTTTTTAGAGTAAGAAGGTCTTTAAGTAGATAAGTAACTTGTCCAAAGTTACATAACAGGTTGGCTGTGCTGGCTTATTGACTTAAAATAGGGGTATACATGAAAAACAACACCAACTTGATGGAAATGTACAAGACTGGAGGCTTAGACAAAATGCTGGGCAGCGGTGGAGAGAGAAGAGGATGGAGTGCCCATGTCTCCTGCTGGCAGAGTCCCTGGCTGGGTAGGACCCTGGAGAGGAGGGGACTGGATAGAAGCAAATGCACAAAGGACACTCAGGCAGGGTGCCACAGCCTGCTCCTACTTGGGAAGCCCTGCCAGAGCTCTGAAGTTAAAACCCAAGGCAGACAGGCAAAAAGAAATGGCCTCAGGGGTTCCAGGGCCCTGGGTGACCAGGCGGCAGGAAGATCCTCAGAGGCCTCAGAAGTCTACAGAGAGCTGCAGGACCTGAGAGGCTGGGGACAGTAATGAGGGTCCGCAGGTGGACCCTCAGCCCATAGGCAGATTGCCACCTAGCAGAGACCTGCAGGGCCAGGTGAGTGCCCTCCCCTGAGTTCCACTTCCTGCCTCAATGCAACGTGCAGGGAAGGTGAGAGAAGCAAGGTGGACTGAGTTTCAGGCTCTGCTCGCCTGAAGGTTTCAGCTCAGAGACAGGTGAGCTGAGGAAGAGACAGGTGCTTTTCGCACCTGGAGTTACAAACTGGTCTCACGCACTCACTGGAAGTTCTAGCGTTGCTGTAGAATCATTGCTTACAAGGAGAATTTGCATTCTTCTCTTCCACAATCATTGTTTTTATGATAGGCTAATATTACGAACTACGTGCCATTTATTTAATGGATTACTGGTCAGGAATATTAATGGTGGGACCCGCCCAGAGAATCTGAGTGAAGTGACTGCTTAACATTGGAAAGTCACCTTGTGAACAGCTGAAATTCACGATTTAGATAACGCTCATAGGAGAGCACACGTGTGTCACCACAGGTCAGGAGAATGGCTGCCCTGGTGGGTGACGGTGGTGAGTGGAAGAGACATGAATGGTGTCTGGAGAACCCATGGTCCCGGGTTAGGTTGTGAAACCTCTGAGACTGTTTGATGCCCCCATCCCCTGTACCTGTGAAGTTCATTGCATTTGGAAATGTCTTTGCAGGTTAATGGAACATCACTGGTGTCCTTATAAGAAGAGGAGAGCAGAGGGCACCCAGACACAGACTCCCAGTGAGAAGGCCAGGTGAAGCTGGAGGCAGAGGCTGGGTTGAGTCCTTTTCAAGCCAGGACAGCCATGCTCACCAGCGCCTGCAGAGAGGCTGGGGCAACCCTTGAAAGGCCTTGAGTTCTGATTCCACATCTGCAAGAGGATAAATCCTTGATGCCTTCAGTCACCCAGTCTGTGGGACACAAGTATGCAGGTCCTGTTCGGCGTCACGGTCTGAGCACAGGTTCCGCGGGAGTCTGTGCACATCCAGGGAACTGCGCCTGCCCCAGGTGTGCACTTCTGTACAGGATCCTTTGACCAGAAGGTGAAAGTGTCCCTGTCACCAGGTGCGTGTTGGAGGAGACAGAGCAAATGCCCTTCCCTGAGCTTGCTTGACGGAAGGAAGGAATTGCTCCAATTGGAGCCTTTTTCTTATGTGGCTCCGGCGGTGCTCTGGAAGAAACCACATGGAAAATGGTCAATTTAGAAGCCATGCAGACAAAGTGAGTTAACCGAGAGGGCTCACTGCACTAGAGAAGCCCCCCCTCCAGCGGGCGAAGAAGGGGAAAACAATAGTTTGCAAATGTAAAGGAAATTCGATTTCTCCCTTCAAGAGCTAATCTGTCCACGGGATCAGCACTTTCAAGTGCTGCCTTAGAGCCAGTTCCTCCTCAGCTAATGAGGCCCCCCTCTCTCCCAGCAGCACAGGGCTTTGTTTCCTAATAGGTGCCCCGTTTGTCATGGAGGCTTCCACAGATAAGAGAAAAGGAGAGTGGAAGGAAGCCCAAAGAAGCCAGAGCCCCAGGGAGCCCCTTCAGGCCCTGGAAACGCTTGGCAACTTTTCTTGCAACTGTCACTGGTATTAACTTCTAACCCATTAAACTCGCTTACAGGATAGCTTGAGCCAATGAAGCAGGATATGGCCTTTTCTTGGCCTCTCCATTTCCAATTGCAGCAAAATGAATGAAACACAAAAAGTTCACAAGGGGACCGGCGGCTGGGGAGGCAGTGCTGGGAACTGCCGCGGAAAGGGCTTTTAACTTGTCTTAGCGTTGCGGTCCTTCCCATTTCAACTTTTATCTGCCCATTAGCTCCTTAAGTTTGCTCACCCATCCATCAAAAAAAAAAAAAAAAAAAAAAAAGAGCAAATGACGTGTGAAAGGGTTTTAGGTGCTGTCTAGTTTGTCATCGCCTGAATCTGCATACTGCAATTGTGACTGAGCGGCTTCTCATCATGATGTAATGGCTGTTTTATGAATGGTCGTTTGCAAGTTTAAAGCACTTGTCTTTGAAATCCTTTAGAAGTATTTTAAAGCATTACTGTTTCTGACAAAATGAAGACATAACCATCACAAAATGTCACAGGGTCAATTTTTATCAATAATACACAGTGATTGAAATGATTTTCAGCGATGGTATGAAGCTCTCCCACACAATCTCACATGCCTTTGCTGCGGAGGAAGCCATGTTAATTACCCTGTTTGTGGCCTAAGAACACAAGATGTAATAAAGTGTTCAGAGCTCTGATTACAAGGTAAAAACAGGGTTATTGTCAGATATGGAAAATTACCAGAAGCCACTCAGCCAGGCAGCAACCCCATTCACTGAACCCATTGCTTCAGGCCCTTATCAGAGGATTCCCCACCCTACTGAAAACCCCAGTTTAACTAGGAAAATTCCTGCTGTGACCCCCTCCCCCGTCATTCCCTCTCTATCTACCCCAGGCTGTAAGGGGCAGGGGATCCCGGACTCCACTGGGCCCCTCTCTGCAGGCTTCTCCCAAATAAACCTGTTCCCACCGCTCCTCTTTTTCTTTCCTTTGTTTCGTCTCTTTCCTTACAGTTAGACTTCATAAGACTACAGAGACATCTATATATCGATACGACCTTGCTCAGGTCTTTGCTAATGAAATTCTGTTTAAGATCCAAAAGGAAATCTAATTCTTGAGAGGGAAATGGACCAGCTGATTAGACAGGTTTTCTTAGAACTGACTAGCTGGATCAAAGTGAAGAGAAATATGATAAATAGCTAAGGAAATCAAATAGAAATGACACACCATATGGATTAAAGACACCTTTCCATCCATCCATTCATTCAGATAGCATTCAATGGGAATACTAATCTACGAGATGTAGAGATTGAGTCCCTGTGTCAAAACTCTTTTAGTCTTGGAAGACATATAAACATGAGATTAAGGCAATTTAAATACACTTTGAGACAGAACATATTGCAATACTATGATAGGTTTATAAATAAAATTGCCAAAAACCTGAGAGAGACATATGCATTTACCCAGTGATGATTATACAGAGACAAGATTCTCCATATTCAACATCATTAGCCCTTGGTACCACCCATCTGGGTTCAGTGCTACCACCCGTGAAACAACAAGACTGAACTAGCAGGTGATGTCTTCCACCTACTATCTGCTCTATTATCTACCTCTATGACATCTGTCATGATTGGTATTTGGAGAACAAGAGCAATATCTAGTATCAAAATGAAGGACACTGGCTGGTCACACACAGCTTTAGTGCACCATCGATTTTTTTTTAACAAAAAAAATTTTTTTTAACATAGAATCATCTATTCCCAGCATCAGTAAGCTGACAGGTTGTGGCAAAGGCCATTTATTTCATGATTAGAAGGACGTGGACAAGAGACAGGATCTGAATCTGACTCTAGACACAAGCACCCTTGAAGGTGGCTCAGCCTTGCAGTTTTCAGTACTTGCTAAGCTCCGTGCTGCATTTCGGGATGTGACGACACCGAGCCCGGTAGTAGAATCCAGTGTCCTCTGCAGGCTTTGCATACCAGGCTGGCTTCTGATGGTGCATAGATCGCCTGGGTTACTTGGGCTTGGTCTTCCTACCAGTAGGGGAGTGGCCCTATTTGATTGACAGCATAAGTCAATCAGGCCTGGACCGTTCAGTCCAGAATGGGAGACAAGCATGTACACACTGTGAGCCAAGCCAAACCTAGAGCATGCACACATGTGTGACCAACATGTCGCATGAACCTAGACAGCGGCTAATTACCTGTGACTGGAGCACTGAGCTGGGTGGGGAGAGGAAGGCCATTCAACTGAAGTGGAAAATCAAAAACCCTTTTGTGTAGAGAATTCTGGTAAGCCGTTGCCTCCCCACTTTGATTATCAGAAGCTCTTGAAGCTATGTGGACCCCAGCCCACCCAGTCCCCTGTGTGTTTGGAAGCGAAGCAGCTTTGCATGAGTGCGGACCCCAACTTGGCTTGCTGAGTCCTCTCTCAGTTTGCTCCAGCAGCAGCCCTCCTCAGAGCCAGGTGGGAGGCTCCCTTGGGGACAGGTACCGTGCGAGGGGTAAACAGCGTGGCCTCTAAGCAGCTCCATGGTGTCCTGGCATCCCCCCTGAGCTCCCAACCTGCCCTTTCCCTGGGGCGCTAACCTCGGAGCTTCCCTTTGCTTTCCCTTGGCAGATGCTGAGGCAGGGAGGCAGGCCCAGGTGGGATGATGGCACCCCTGGAAGGGGACAGCAGAGCGAGCCCGGGGCCAAAAGTGCTCTGCAGCACAGCTTGTGATGAGCCCTGGGCACAAAGGTGCTGAGAGAAACCCAGAATGCCAAGGTCAGCAAAAGACCCGCGTGTTGCATTCAAATTGTTCAGACTCCTTTCCCCCAAATCCGCCAACCAGGAAATCGAGGCGGAGAGCCCATGGCCCCAGCGACAGCAGCACCAGCAGGGTTCTCTCCTGGGGAAAAGTTTTTAAAATGTTGAAATACTATTTTTTTTTTCCCTTCTCTTTCTGGTCTCCCTGTCTGGGATGCCTGCAAGCAGCGGTTGCTTTGGGGGATTTTGACTGAGGAATCCGAAGTTGCACAGGGCTGGAAGAGAGATCTTGTGCAGTTAGATTTTCATATGCTGAAGAACAGGCAGGCACAAGAGGCCAGTCTTGACACAGCCTGCTGTGCTCTTGAGAGCAGCACAGGACGTGGGTACCGGGAAGAGCTCCTGCCCAGAGTGCAGCGTCCCTGGAAGAATCTGCACAGGCCCTGGGCACAGTGACATTCAAGACCGCACCTCCCCAAACGCTGGAACCCACGCCGATTCAGAGCCAGAGGGAACGATTTGCAGAACACAGCATTCTGCCTGCTTCATTCTTCCGCTGTCTTTTCTTCTCTAATAATTATGTTATATTTACTGTTTTACCTAAGCCACAAGCTCACCTGATCAATTTTCAATTTACCTATTTACCAAAATAAACCTGCATATCAACTGATTTTAATTGAAGCCCTATTATTCTGGGAAGTGGAAAAATACACATCGCTACCAATAAATGTCTACTTCTTTCATTATTTAGTGTGTTTTATATTTAATAATGTTAATTTATATTTCATAGCTGAACAAGGAGAGAGAAACCAATACATTTTTAAGTGAAGAATCTTATAGTTGGAAACGTTGAGCATTTCTTTTGAAAATTTTATTGTAGTTTATTTCAATTTTCAGCTTTTTCTGA
The DNA here is from genome assembly GCA_004027875.1 of Aplodontia rufa. Lineage (NCBI taxonomy): Eukaryota > Metazoa > Chordata > Mammalia > Rodentia > Aplodontiidae > Aplodontia > Aplodontia rufa. Next base: position 58,107 of record PVKS010007776.1, on the reverse strand, counting down.
CAAGAACATGGTACACAGAAGGGTCTTGTTAGGAATTTTTGTGGAGTGACTGATTTAATTAATGAAGGGAACTTACAGACAATTTGAAACAGTTTATTGGAGTATACAGTGACACAAATTTGGGGAGGTAACTTGGTAGCATTTACAAACATTTAAAAATAATTCACAGAACTGGAGCAGTGGCTCATCAGTTACAGTACTTGCCCGGCATGTGCGAGGATTCAGGTTAGAACCCCAGCACCATATATACGATGAAGTGTCAGAGCAATGAAAGCCACATGAAAAACTAAATATAATTGAGTCTCTCTTTCTCTCTCTCATAAGCATGGTTCGTCATATTGTGACAATCTGTGCAGCCACAATAAACTCTGTATGTGTAACAATTGTGTGTTTGTTGCACTCTTTCAGATGAATTCAGGTATTCACACAGATGATATACTTTCTATTACCAGATGTATTTTACTTGTACATGTTCATGAGATTTTCATTTTCTGTTCCTTTTTTTTTTTTGAACCTAGGGGTGCTTAACCACTGAGCCACATCCCCAACCCCCACACCCCCCACCTTTTTTTTTTTTTAATATTTGAGACAGTCTAGCTAGGTTGCTCAGAACTTTGCTAAGTTGCTAAGGCTGGTCTTAAACTTGTGATCCTCCTGCCTCTGCCTCCCAAGTCACTGGGATTGCAGGCATGTGCCACTGCACCCGGCTCATTTTCATTCTTTTGTATGTCTCTATTTTCTTAATTGTCTATAATGGCTAATCTTTGCTTTTAAAATAAGAAAAAATCAATATAATTATTTACAACCATAGCTTAACAAGGGGAAAGATACAGGTCTGGATTGTTACATTTCTCTTGTGCACAGTGAGAAGGGAACCCTGAGCAGTCAGTTTCTCCCACTTCCATACCTTGACTGGCCAGGTGTCTATAGATGCCCCTGCTTTGGAATCTGCCTGAGACTTTTCTCATGATTAGACGGGGTCCCAATAATGCATTTAAAGACAATCTTTCCCTGATCCTGCACTTCAAATGAAAGAATCCAAACTCAAACATAAACTCTGCAGCCTCAACCTAGGGCAATGCTCTTTGTGTTCTCATTCATTGACAAATATGCAAAATGACACTAAACTCTGCAGCTGGCCTCTCCATTAGTAACCTAACCCTAGGTGCAAATAAACATCCTTTGATGGAAGTGACATCAATGGAGGAGCCTGCTCCTTGGCCTCCTGGGTCAGAGGACTGCTGCTTCTCTGCTGCCACCCTCCACATTTTGCATGCTAATGGAGCTGCAGTAGAAGCGTGCTGTAGTTTCCTGCTTACATTTCCATTAGCCTCCCAGCTTTCTGATTCGCCAGGCATTTCAAGCTGCAGCTTAATATAAACAATGGGAGACAGATACCTCATTATCTTTCCCTTTAACATTGAGACTTGTAAAGAAAGCTTAAACTTTTGAAATAGAAATTATCATTGCATTATGAAGAAGAAAGCTTCTCATGAAACTTGTAGGAATGTCCAAATCATAGCAGCATGTCCTAGTTAGTAAGCCCTTGATGAATGCTGGACCAGGTATGTGTGTGTTGACCCTTTATAGATCTGGGACTAAATTCTAACAGGTGGTACAAGGTGAGGAATCTAGATACATCCTCCATCTTTCAGGAAGTAGCCAATCTCCTTAGTACCAACCACTGAGGGGAGATTTTAGTTTCAAAAAGGAAAAGTACCACTCCTTACCTAAGTTTGCACCATAAATGCTTACATCCAACATGTTGTACAGGTAGCGATTGCTCAGTTAAGCATGTGTTGAATAAGTTAATACTTCTTGAAAGTGTCCCTGTCTTTGGCTCCCAAAGATCCCTTCCCTAGCATTGTGGACACATCTGGCAGGTGGTATGTCTGCTACAGTAAGGATTTCTTCTGGAGATGGAGCTGCCTGTCAAAGGTGTGGAACAGTTATGAACAGTCAGGAAAGACGAAGCTGCCTGAAAGTGACCTGGTACTGGGAATTGATATCGAAGTCTCCCAGGCTGCAGCTCAGCCTGAACACCTCCGTGGACTGTCTGACTCCAGAACCCCGAAGCCGCCAGGCTGACCCTCCCACATGGTTCCTGTGTGTACCTGGCCAGCTGGCCTGACACGGCTGTCTCACAGGTAGGTATTTTTACCATGCATTCGCTCCAACAGTGTTTATCCATCAGTTAGGGGCATTCTCTGTTTGGGGAATAAAAAATTTTCATAATTTATATTTTAAAACAGTGCTGCATAGATAGTGTTCAAGAGTAAGATAACTTCCCCATTCATGACCTGTGACTTAGACTCCCTAAGCCTCAATTTGCTCATGACAAAAATGGAAAGAATATTTTTTAGCATTAATTTACTATCCATTCAAAATGCCTTATATACACTAAGCTATTTAGCACTCATAACAACAACCCCTTAGGGTGAGCACTATTTTTATGCCCATTTTACAGATGGGAATATGGAGGTGTGAAGTAATCGCCTTGTGGAGGACTGAATGGGTCACAGTGGCAGAGTCAGGATTCAAACCCAGACACTGTGACTCTGAAGTGCACGCTGTTCCCAGGACACTAACACATCTCCAGGCCTTGACAAGGAGCAGCCAGCTCAGGGCGTTGATGTGAAGGTCAGGAGAGGCACCGCATGGATCGTGCAGAGAAATTTCAGCCAGCGCTGCCTCCATAGCAGGAGAGCAGACCCCTTGCTTGCTGCTCCTACTTCTAGTAGTGAACATGGGTGGCTTTAAACAGCCGCAGGCAGGGGCTGGAGCGGTGGCTCAGTGGTTACGGGGCTAGCCCAGCATGTGCTAGTACGCGGGTTCGAAACCCAGCACCACATTCACGGCAATGTCTCAGAGCAACGAAAGCCACATGAAAATCTAAATAAAGTTGATTCTCTCTTTCTCTCTCACTGTCCCTCTCTACAGACAAAAGTGGTAGAGAGAAGAACAGGGGATAGGGACCACATGACATGTACAGAATTCGATTTGGGAACCAGGAAAAGTTCCCAAGCAGAATGTTCTTTGTATCTGCTTTAATATGAGGGGAAAGGAACCAAATTGAAATGTCTTCTTTTCCCTGGCAAAAGCTTGGGCGTGGCTTCCTGTGGACAGCCTTGGTCATTTCGCTTCCTCTTTCTACCTGCGCTTTACCGCCATCCTGCCCAGCACCTTTGCAGATTCTTTTCTTCTGAAAAATCATGAGAAAATTGAGCATATGACATTACACATTACTTTAAAAAAAGAGAGAGGGACAGAGAGAGAGAGAGAGAGAGAGAATCAGTTTTATTTAGTTTTTCATGTGGCTTTCGTGGCTCCGAGGCTTCGCTGTGTGAGTGGTGTGGGGTTTGCACTCGCGTACTCACGCGTGCCGGGCAAGCGCAAACTGCTGAGCCACCGCTCCAGCCTTACACATTCCTTTTATTTATTAATTTTTTTTAACTTTGAAGTTATATGTGAATATTTATTTCATTTACAGATTTGAAAAATTGGAAATTTATGGGTCAACTTCTTCCAACCAAGCTGTGTTTGTTCATGGTCACAGGGTTTGGGCACCTCACTTTTGCTTACAGAGGAATGAGTACAGAAAGAAGCTTAAGAACACAATAACGCAGTAAATAGATTTAAAGTTCACTTTCCCACATGCTAGCCTCTCACCACCGGATCATAAACGTCTTTAGGGGGAAGAGAACCCTGAAAGATATGAATAGATTAGAATTCAAGAAGTACATTGTCAGGCCTCATGCTAAGCGAACCACACCTATCAACTGTGATATAATTCTTAAAACTCTGCAAGATTAGTTTGTTTGCTTGTTTGCTTTTTATTTATACAAGGGATTGAACCCAGGGGCATATAGGAACATAAGAAAGCTGTTGTTTTATGTTTAATTTGTAACCTGATACTTTGCAGAAATTGTTTCTCTCTAGCCTACATATTATTTTCTTTTTAAGAGAGAAGGACAGTAAAAGAGAGAGAGAGAAATAGAATCAATTTTAATTTAGTTTTTCACATGGCTTCTCTTGTTCTGACTCTTAGTTGTGTATGCGGGTGCTGGGGTTTGAACCCGTGTACTTGTGCATGCCAGGCAAGCTCTGAACCACCGAGCCACTGCTCCAGTCCCTACACATTCCTTTTTTTTTATTTTATTATTTTTTTTTAAAGAGAGAGGGACAGTGAGAGAGACAAAGAGAGAAACAACTTTATTTAGTTGGAGCCCTAGTTGCTCCAACACTTAGTTGTGTACCTGGTGCTGGGTTTTGAACCCAGGTCCTTGTGCTTGCCAGGCGAGCACCGAAACCACTGAGCCACCGCTCCAGCCCCTACACGTTCCTTTTAAAAGCAGAATTATAGCTGACAAACAAAATGTATGCATGAGAAGTGCATTTTTTTACTGTTGCTATATAAATTGCATTTATATCAATTTAATCAACATGAAGACAGAAATTCAGAAATTGGAACCATTTAAGTAATATGAAATATGACCTCATTGATGGAATTCAAAAGGAATCTCTAATAAACATCTTTACTTTGATTCCGTATCATTTGGGAAAAAAGTATCATTTGCTTTAAGACTCATTTTATTAAACAACAGAGACAACAATTACGGATACATTTTCAAATGGCACCTACGCTACATTATAATTTTTATATTCTCTCTTTAGGTTAAGACACATTTTTTAAAAATGTCAGGTGAATTTAATCATCCTTTATAAGAAGACTTTTTTATATGGGTGGGGGAGAGAGAGAGGAAGACAAAATCAATTTTATTTGTTTTTTCATTTGGCTTTCATTTCTCTGACACTTAGTTGTGTATGTGGTGCTAGGGTTAGAACCTGGGTCCTTGCATGTACCAGGCAAGTGCTCTAACCACTGAGCTACCACTCTAGCCCCATAAGAGGACTTCTGTACTTTGTATATTTCCATGTTAACATTTTAAATTTGGTGAGAGAAATAAAATGGTCATTAAAACAGTTTTTCTCTTAGCAACATGAAAAATACCAGAAAAACACCATGTTAAGTTCAGAATTATGCTGATCTAACACTACAGAGGTAGCTCTCTCTCCCTCTGTCTCCAGTACAGGTTCCAAAGGCTGTGATATCTTAGTTACCTTGATTCTAGATGTTTCCACTCATTCAGGTGTAACATTAGGTGTAATTTGTGATTTGGTTGATATTGTCTCAGATCTGTATTGAATTCAAATATCATGGTTACTTATTAACTGGATTTAATGTCCCTGCTTCCCCCAACCCCACCATTATGTTTGGTTTCTTAGCTTGAGAAATTTTTAAATTAATTTAATTCCCTCACATTTTGAACATTTGTACATTTAGCTTTGAAAAGCAGAGAGTTTGCAAAAATAGGCAAAACAGAGACAAACTTTCAAATTTAATCCTACTGGACACAGACTCATGAATCTGACTTTATGTCAGATTCTACATGTATTCATGACATACAAGAATATGACATGTATTCATGACATAATAATACATAACATGCCATTAAAAATGAATGAATTGCAATTAATCAACCGCATAATTCTTATCTCTTCACTTTTGAAATACAAAAACAGAACTGTGCTGCCTCTCTGTTTAACGAGGTAATAATTGGGGCATCTGGAGGAACACAGGTTGGCTCTTGAGGCCTTTTGGGCCTCAGGTCAATTCTGTGCCTTCTTAAGTATCTGTATTGTTGTACGCCTTTCATTTTGTTGTTTGAGAAGAAAATGAAGATCTTTGACATCATTTATTCTGGAAACAAGTACCCAAGTGTGCTTAAGAAAAAAAATCAAGAATGCCACTCTGCGCTTGTTTGTAAACCCTAAATCTTCTTTGCAAATAGAGTCGTTCATTGGGTACAACTGGATCAAAAAGTAACAAGTTTCTGTCCATGTCTTTAGCCTAAAGCCCCTAGCTCCCCCAGATTCCCTGTTGTGCAGGGATGAGCCCTCCAGTCCCGCCATTGTGTGCCTTCATCGGCTCATCCCAAGACTCCTTTGTCTTTGCTTTTCATTAGCGGGAATGAACAGCAGAGGGCTTAAGCCAGGATAAGCTCCTCCATCTTGAGTATCTGTTTGTTTCCCTTCCAATGTAAACATTCATTCCGAATCCAATAACCTTGTCAATGGAAATCATTAATGGTAAGGACGGAGCCAGCCCTGGAGCAAATGCCAGTGGCGTCATACTGGTTGCACAGAACGTCGGGCCAGAAAAGACAGTTCTGGAACTGAACTGACAGCCTGTTGACCCACTTTATTGTAAATAAAGAGGGTTAGCATCCAAGAACCATATCAGTTTTAATATGATGCATGTACAGTACGTATTTGTAATGCACCCCACTCCTTCACTGTAACCAAATCTTTAAAACACATAGGAATATTATATGCATTTAACATAAATTTGTTGGCAGGGCAATGGATTGAAAGAGACAAAACAAAACTTCATGCTGGGTATGGATACAAATAATTCTTTCTGTTCTAGTCTCTGACCTCGTCCCACAGGAGATCTGAGACGGATTGAAAAGTCGGTGAGCATAGGCCACGGAACTCAGTTCTGGGTGACATGAATTTACTTAGAAGAGGCATGGGAAGAACTGACCCTGGGGGCACTCTATGATGTCACAACCTGATTGCTAGCTGAGAGGTAGGCAGCAGACCAGGGTCAGGCCTCAGTGGCCTCCCCATTGAGCCCGGGGCTGCTGTTCACAGTGGGAATTTCATCTCCACTGGGTTTAGAACCTGGAGAGATGAGGCCTTACCTGCACAACTGGAATCTTGAGTTCATGTTACCAGTGTTTAGAAACTTCTGCTCATTCTTCCTCTAACAGCACAGATGGCCCAAGCTTTGACTTCTTCTCTTTGAAATGATTCTCAAATGCAAATCTTCAGGCAGTGTGAAAGGTAAGGACTAGGTGGTTTTCTAGGAAGGGAAGAGCTCTTCTTAGATCCATTGAATTAGTAGATAATGAAGAAAGAAAGAAAGAGATACTCCTATGTTCTTTTCCCAACACACAAAATGAATCTGCTTCCATGAGAATTTTTACTTTGCCACTTTTATCCAAAAGAACATTCAGTGTTTGGGGATAGGGGCAGCTATGTAATTTGTGGGGCACAGACTTTGTTAAAAAAATCATTACTGACTTCAACATGGTAAATGGAGGTAACTAAATTAGGAACAGGTCCAGGTCCTTCTAACCTCGGACCCCTGCATCAAGCCAGCGAGGGGGTTCATGAAGCCAGCTCTGGTCAGGGCCAAATCTTTGTGTCATTCAGTGGTATTGACTTAGGGTCTGAGAATGCAGGCTTTGTACCTCGGTTGTACTGCCCCTGCCTGGGAAGCTCCTGAGGAAATCCCAGTGCTGGGACACGGAGGGGCAAAGTCCAGCACATGTGCTGGCCCTCTGTTGGCCACCTGTGCCCCTCTCCAGGGCCCCTTGGTAAGCACAGCAGGAGAGTGCTGCCAACCTCGAAGCCACAATCTCCGCTTCCCACCACGAAGCCCAGCCCAATGCGGGATCGCCACAGGCTGCCATATTCCAGGAGTGGGCAGGGAGAAAAGATCCAAACCAGGTGATGGAGAACAAGGACAGAGAGGACGCAGGCAGGCCTGAGATGCGGGAAAGAGCCTTGGCCAAGGGAAGGAAGGACATGTTAAGTTCGCAAGCCAGCGTTTGAGGGACAACCAACTGCACCCTCACTGGTGTTGTGACCAAGTGCTTTGCTAGCCCTGCTGTGTGGGACAGTGTGCGGTCAAGGGGTGAAGGGATGAAGGAAGAGGGGAACCCCCTTAAGAGCAGTAAGGAAAAACAGTGAAAGTATGAGTCATTTCTGTGAAGCACTTTCCAATGGAAGAATAAACAACCAATTTAATTCTATTGAAACAACATGTTTGCCGAGAACATAAAAAATAATGTAAAATAAAAAGCAAAGACGATAAGAAAAAATTCGGTGTCCTGTTGCCTTACAAGTCAGGAACATGTAATGTTGACATCTTGGGGTTTATCTTTTCTGACCTTCTTGGCAAGCACTTATCATATTACACTTAAATTGTGATAGCTGGGATCCTACTCTATGTGGACTGTAGTGTATATCTTTCCATACCAATAATCCCTTTCCTACATCAGTAATTTAAATGGCTGCCTCCTTTCCTTCATAGGGTTTTTTTAAATTCTTAGGTTTGAATATTCGTGCTGTTTATTTTCTTTGGCTGTTAGAAATGTGGGATCGTATCATATTAAAAAGCTTCTGCACAACAAGGAAAAGGATTGAAGAAGAAAGAGCCCCCGGAATGGGAGAAGGTCTTTGTCTTTACTCAGTCATTCAGAATAAAGAAAGAACTAAAAAAACTTAACACCAATAAAAATTTATAAATAGAAAAAGAACTGAACATAGACTTCTCAAAACAGTAAATACAAATGGCCAATAAATACAGGGGAAAATGTTCACTATCTCTAGCAATCAGGGAAATGCAAATTAAAGCTATATTGAAATTTCATCTCACTCCAATCAGAATGGCAGTGATCAAGGACACAAATAAGTGCCAGTGAGGATAATGAGGGGAAGATACACTTACACTTACATGTTATTACTGAGACAGCAAATTAGTGTAACCACTCTGGAAAGCAGCACGGAGATTGCTCAAAAAACTTGGAATGGAACCATCACATGATCCAGCTCTCCCACTCCTAGGTATATAGCCAGAAGATCTAAAATCACATACTAGAGGGACACAGCCTCATTTATAGCAGCACAGCTCACAGTAGCCAAGCTATGGAACCAACCTAGGTGCCCCATGACAGACAAATGGATAAAGAAAATGTAGAACATATATACATGGAGCTTTACTGGGTCATAGAGAAAAATGAAATTATGGCTTTTGTTGGTAAATAAATGGACCTGGAGGACATCATGCTAAGTGAAATAAGTCACAGGTCAAATGTTTTCTCTGCTATGCAGAAGTTAGTTCACAATAAGGGGTTGGGGGAAGAAAATAAAAAGTGAAGAATTTCATCAAAATGGAAGAAATATCAGTAGAGTAGGTGCAAGAGATTCACGGAGATGGAGTAGGGACAGGATAAGGGGAAAACAGTGGAATGAATTTGAACGAACTTTCCTGTGTACACATGTGAATATATCAGTGAATCTCACTTTTATGTATATAAATTTTACAAAAACCTTTAAATGGCAGAAATATCAGTAGAGTAGGGGGAAAGGAACAGGAGAAGGGAGAAAAGGGGGTGGTACTGGGGACTGAATTAGATCAAATTACATTTCCTGCTTTTATAATTATGTCAAAATGAATTCTGATGCTATATATAACTAAAAAGAGTTAATAAGAAATGGCACAAATGTCCATGTGTGCCCAAATTTAAATGCTGTCATTTCCATTGATCAGAGTCCTAAAAAATAGCATGATTCATGATAGGGTGTGTTCAAGACTTTCTCATTAGTTATTTGGCACATTGTACTTGAGACTTTCATAGTTAGCAAGGTGTGCTGTCTTGCAGTTCTACCTGCAGGTGAGAGAGCCCTCTGGGTGATGTTTGCATGGAGACTCTCAGATTTTAGGTGAAAATGTTACCTTTCCATATCAATTGCACTTCTAAGAATTCCGAATAAAGGTGTACCCTCCCTCAATTCTTAAATAGAAAATTTGCACAAGGTGCAAGATCTGTTCTGATCATTTAAATTAATCTTATTATGGGGATGCCTACATTTCCAGGGAAATTTTACAACAATCTAGTGAAATTCTATTTTAAGAAATTTGAATGTGGGGCTGAAGTGGTGGCTCGGTCATTACTGTGCTTGCCTGGCATGCACAAGTACACTGGTTCAAACCCCAGCATCCACGTTCACAACTAAGTGACAGAGCAATGAAAGCCATGTGAAAAACTCAATAAAAATTGATTCTCTCTCTCTCTCTCTCACTGTCCTCTTATCTTTAAAAAAAAAAGAAGATAAAAGAAATTCGAATGTGCATGTGCGCTTTAAAATTTTTTATCAGGGTTTGATCATAAAACATACCTTTTAAAAATGAAAATAAAACTATCTTAAAGTTACAGTAGTACATTGAATTGAAATTAATTGGACCTGAAAGTATTGCATAAGGTCTGAAAATTAAGCCAAACAGAATGAAGGGCAAAAATATATATTAAGACATATTCAAGTAAAAAAGGTTAGGAGACATAATAAAAATTAACCAAGTTAGGTACCATGAATATTTACATACTTTCAATTAATCCTAAATTGAAGATAGTAAGCTAGTGTGAACAAATATTCTATAAATTCATAAATTAATGAAGTTTACATATCTCTTAATTGCGTAAATTCAAGCAAGGAGGGATTCTGTACCAGGCAGTGTAATCATCCCATGCTTGGTTTGACTTCCCTGGCATGACCCTGAGGAAGGAATTTTCTTTCTTCTTGAAGTAATATTGCATTTTATGCATCTTTTTAAAACTATGCTTTCAGATTCAGAATCTTTTGGAAGACAGATGCATGGGCAACGTCCATTTCTGAAAAGCCATCTGTCTACTCCACGAAGGACTCTGTTCTCAGTCCATGATGCCACACAGATGCAAAATGAAATGGCTCAGGGGACCACAGTGGCTCTGTCCTTCACACAGGGCTGCCATGGCCACTCAGCCCAGAGACACCACTGTCAGCCTCTGGAGCAAGGCCAGTTAATGCTTTCTTCCCTCTGTGTGCAAGGGTTGCTACAGACTGGGGCAGCTGCACGCCAGGACCGGCTGCTCTGGGGTCAGCATCAGTCAGGGAGCAGCTGGGGACTGGGGAATCTGAAACAGGAGAGAGGAGAAGGGAGGTGTTTCCAAGGGAGCCTGTGGATGCATTTCATTCCACACAAGGGTCCACCTCTAGGGCAAAGGTAGTTGGCATCACTGCCTAGATTTGTCGTGGAACATGCGTGCTACTCAAGAGGCTGCTTGCATCTGCACAGAAGGTATTTTTTTGTATTAAAATAAGAGAAAAATGTTTTAAGCAACATGGCTTGCAAATGCACTTTGTAATGGGCTTCAGGGGCAGAAGGTGCTGAGTGACCAAAGAAAGGAGGGCATGTAGCTGTTGCAGGACGCTGGGGAAGGTCAGAGGACACAGGTGTGAAGAGTAGGCTGCACATACTGACTCTCTTGTGACCACAGAAGGATCCAGGGTGAACTTGGCCTGGCTGAGGCACAGAACAGGCTGAAGTTCTGTGCAAAGACAGATTGTGACATGGGGGAGGGGAGGGTGCCGAGGTACCCACCCTGAGCACACCTGGCTGCACGCCCCCGCCATTCCCTTCTTCCACATGTTGATCACATTCGATAAAAAATAATGTTAGTGGTAATAGATTGCTTTCCTTTCCTTCAGCTCCCTGTTACTTCATAGAAGAAAAACAGATGAGAATTAATGAAGGGGAGACAACATATTCAATGTCTAATTTTAGCCTGATCATCCCCACTCCTTCAAACCCTGGTGCATTTTCTGATTCTCTTTGGAAATGTTAACATTTCTGGCATGTCAAAAAGCAGTAGAAAGAACCCTTTGACCCGATCGTAGTCTCGTTCTGCAAAATATGAAAGTCTCAGGGGAGAACATTTTATATCTTTGTAAAAACAATACTCTGAATTATAGATTACAGTAATTTCTATGTGATTCCTTTCCAAAATTTCGGAGATGGAAAAAAAATCAAAAGTAATATTGAGGTATTTTTATTTAAGTATTAAATATAGCATTTTATGGCTTACATAAAATGTAATGTTCTAGCAAGGAGTTTTTAAATTTCCTACTTAACTTTGCACATGACATAGTACCCAAAGCCTCTGAATTAGAATTAGTGGGAATTACAACCCAGTTTTCATAGGAAGGACATCAGTCAGAAGGACCCTGGAGTGGTGGATCTGAAGATCACCAAGGGCTAACGCCTAGCACATGCTGCTCAGATAGTTGATCTTAGCAAGTGAGTATGTTCTTCCTGTACACCCGTGAAAATATCTGTTCATCTGCTCTCTGCCCACGTACGTAGAACATGCATACACACGTGTAAAAAGGAATAGACATATCAATACAGACGTGGCCATTCAGATATGCACAGTATCTCCATACAGAGATGTGTTTGTGTGTGTGCAGAGGCAAATAAAATTGTTATTGTCAAAGATGAAGCGACCACTATGTGGTCCACAATTAAGGCAGCAGCTTCTTAGTCTAATCTTCCACATAGAGAACAAGAAAGACTGTGATTAAAATGTGTGCTTATCCTTCACCCATTTCATCCTGAAGCCCACAGAAGAGAGGTGATGGCCCCAGCAAAACACAGATCGGCAGGGAGTCATACTCTTCCCCAAGAGGCTAAAGACCAAGACTGAAATCTCCGCTGAGGAGGTACGTTGTTCACAAATTAAGGAAAATCCTGGCCACACACAGACGAATGGGCAAGTTCAACAGTGCAGCTGGCACATTTTGGGATCAGCATGCCTGTGCACACAGAGATGGCTAGGTGTGAATCCTGCTCCACAGTGGAAGACCTGGGACCTTCTCCCGGCCCTCGTTGGCTCTGATTCCCATCCACACCACGGGGACTGGTAACAGGTGTACGAATGGGGCTCAGTGTATGTGCAGCGAGGCTCACTACATGCCAGCCATTTGTCTCTGGAGAGCACCAGGTGATTGGTGGTGGCCCCTCTCCTTTCCTGACTCTGAATTAAATGAGGATCGTTTCCCCAGGAACGCTTAGTTTGCAGTCTGAAGAATTCTCCAAAATGCTCTTGATCCCTTGGGTTCCTCATAATACCATAGGAGCCAAAGTTTTTGGGTCTAGATCACTTACTGTTAGAGATATTTTAGAATACATGACAATATCTGGAAAAATATTTCATGAGTTCATTTTTTTTAAACCTATTCCTGACCATAAGACTCTTTTCTGCTACAAAATTGCTGGTCTAGTGTATTCTATAGAATCTGCCACGCACCAACTCCGATCTCTCTCTCTCTTTTCCTAGGAAAACATATTTCAGCAAATAACTTCTCCCCCAAGTCTCAATTTTCTTATTTTTAAAATACATGAAAAATAGTATTGTCATCATAAAAACATTATGAAATTTTTACTACTAGAAATAGAAAATGATTTAACAGTAACTAAAAAAATGTTTAATAAATGTTAGCCAGGATTGAGTATATAATTTAAATTTTTTTAATTTTCCTTTCTCTAAATTCAACACTAACCTATTAATCTGAAATGGTTCCTTTATAAAGTATTCATTAACGACCCAAAATATACTTGTAAATTATGATTGGCATTCCAGGAGTGGTACTTCAGAATAGTTTAACTGACACATTGTCTTACGACAGTGAACTGTTTATTTTTTTCATTACATCTCTGTATTATCTTTCTGCCAGGCAGATTCCTGTGAAATAAGACCTTCCTCTTGATTTCACACCGTGTCTTTAAACATCTTTGGTGGAAAACTCTCCAAGGTTAAGGGCTCTTTCTGTGCCTCCTATAACTTCCCAGAGTTTGGCTGCTGCCCGTGGCTGCAGGTGAATGCTTTGTTTTATTTACTGAATAAATTAGATAATTAGGCAGTATATTTGAAGGGCCACACAAATGGTTTACTATCACAGCTGTGCAGAGGTAATGTTAAATTCAAGAGAAACATATATTTTAAGTGTTTAGTTAACTGGAGTCAGTGCATCGTATAACTACCCACACCAGGAAAGCCTTCAATGCTTATACAACTCTTAGGAGATATACAACATTTTATAGATTGATTATTCCTGCCTTCTATATTTCTGTTGCTTTTACATACAGATCATTAGGCAGAAATAGCTTATTTCAGACCTACGTAAATCTTTTGGTGGGACGCTGAGGCAGTCGGGTTTAATATGTTATACTACGATATTTAATGGGATTACCTTCCAGGGTAGGAAGTGAGAAATAAATTATTTGGGGAAATCTAATCAATGATGCTATAAAAATTAATTGCAAAGACTGGGCTCATTTAACTTTTGTTCTATAAAAATGGTCAATGCAAAAAATATGGTTAGCGCTAGTGTAGGGCAAATCTGTCAATAATTGTCAGGCAATAAATAACAGCATTCAAAGAACTCAAGGAAACTTGCTGGGCTTTACTTTTACAGAAAATGATAAATATGAAATAATTTTGCATGGACAAAGCCTAACAATATTTTTGCTGAACATCTTTTGTATGTTTTCCCAAAATATTATTCTAAAAATATTCAGAAATTAAAAGTTAAGGAATTTTTAGGCAGACACGATATATGTGTCTCCTAGATTCTACCATTAGCATTTAACTAAATTTCATTATGCACATCCCTTTTTCCATCCTTCTATACAGCAATTAATCATTGTGTATTTTTGATGCATCTCGAAATAAATCGCAGGTATCAGTACAATTCCCCCTGGAATATAAGCATGCATATCATGAATTCAAATTTAATATTTATATTCTTTCAATGTAAAATTTGTGCAAATTGAAATCTACCAATTACAAGTGTACATCCTCGGAACTTTAGCCAGGGCTACCCCCATGTAACCCAGTACCCTCCCAACCACAGAGCACTATGTCTCCCCAAGAAGTTCCTTGAGCCATTTCCTGGCCATCTTCAGCCACTCTCAGGCCAAGCCGTTAGGATTTTTATCCCCCAGTATTTTACATCAGGCTACTATGCTGCTTTTGTGGTGCTTCTGCCACTCAGCACAAGGCCCTGGGATTCCTTGGGCTGTTGCGGTGCCACAGCCCTCTCTTTTCCTCTGCTCTCCTGCAGCCCACAGGCTGGACCCACCGTGGATTGTTGGATACATGGGCCCTTTCCAGCTTGGAGCTCTCATGAACAAAGCTATTTCAAACATTTGTGTACAAGTCTTTTAGGGAACTTATATTTTCATTTCTCTTTGATAAATCCCTAGAAATGGGCCTGCTGGGCCAGCCTTTCATCAATCTGATTGCTTCCTTTTATTCCCAAAGCACTTTACATATGTGAACACGCTTAATCCTCTGATAGCAATCTGAGACAAGTACCACTGTGGTCCTCCTTTTACAAATAAGGCAATCACAGAGGTGCTATGGACACACAGATAATAATGAAGAGGCCAAGTGTGAACCCAATCCACTGAGCTCCAAAATTCATGCTTTTGGCTCATATCAGATAAGATAGAAGGAAATCAACATGGAAGCATTCCCAGGAGACCTCATGAAAGTAGCTTAGGGATTTAGACTTTCTCTTATGCAGGAGCCTCCGAAATACTTATTACCCTGACTCTTTTGAGGATCTTAGAGTGAGGGATGAGGTGCTCAATGAAACTTTAATTCAAGTATATTCACTCAATTATTCAGCAAATACTTACTGAGGGCCTACTAGGTGAAAAAGTATTCCAGGAATCCAATACTGAGCAAAAGACCTCTCGTGGAGCTCAAATTTTAGTGGGCAAAGTATGATTATAAAATAATGCAGAGCTTGCCAGGTGATGGCATTTGCAGTGTCACTCTCCTAACAGAGCTGTCTTGGGGCTGGAATGGGCTCAACGGCTACAGTACTTGTCTGTATGCATGCAGACCAGGGTTTAAATCCTAGTACCCCATGATGGAGTGTCAGAGCAGGAAAACCAGATGACAGAGCTGTCCTTATGACCTTCCTATCACTTGTTAGTGTTATGTGGTGCCCCACATAGACCCTTGGTCCTGCTCTCCAGGGGCCACCAGCAAGCCCCTTCAGCAACCCATCTTGGCAGCTCTCTTTTGTTTTAGAACTCACTATTGCAAACGAATCCTTGTTGCCTCGTGACTGCCTGAGTGCTGGACCTTCCTCGTTTCTGGTTCCGAACACTGCCAAATGTATTTCTCCAACACACAGGCAGAAACCCTCACTGGGAGACAGTCATCAAATACCTCCGGTCCATGCACAGACTGTCTTATCTGCTACACCCCGGGAAGAACTTTCTAGGGAGTCATCCGGTTGATACGCGTCGAGCTTTGAATTTTAGCAATTACACTATTCACCTTGAGAAACCGGTGCCCATGCACTTGGAGCACTGACCTTGGGAAGACATCACAGGGATATGCTCCATCCCATGCAACACACTTCAGCTGCCCTCGGGCAGTGCCCAGGTCCACACCCATTTCAACCCTCAAGCCAAACCAGACCAAATATTCGCTCATAACCTGTGCTACGGCAGTTTTTGCAGGTGATATTCAAGTCATTTCACTTCCCTCCTCCCCCGCCCCCACATCCTGTCTTTTCTTTTTGTCCCCAGATTCTTGAGGTGTTATTGGTATACAAAAACTTGCACACAGTGTTATAATTTGGTGTGCATATATACTAGACACCTCAACCCCATTCTGCCATTCCTGTAAAGTAGATTTTAATCCTGACCTTTGTTCTTTAAATTGCTGTTAAAATCTGACCAAGAAAAGGTCCTCTCCAGCCAGTCTTCTTCGCTAAGGCCTGGAGGGCACCTCTTAAGGCTCACAGTAGCACATAATGATGCTTTTCATATTCCCATGTAGCAGGTGCTGTGTAGATAGATGCTGGAAATCAGTTTCTGGGCTGAATATTTGCATGCTGTAGGTCTCTGAGAGAGGGGAAGGTGTCTCAGGAATCAACACAGATGTCAGGAGATGGTAGGTGCTGGAAACTCCCTTAGTCTTCTTGGCTTATTTCTCCTTATGTTTTATGCCCATCTTTCACCAGAAGTGTGTCACCCAGCCTTCCTTATGGCCCTGGTGACAGGAGCATCAAGGAAACTCCACCACCCTTCCAGGGAAGTCTGACAGCCACATGAGAAAGGGCCACCTTGCCAACCTGCAAGGGTGAACACCTGACCTAGGAACCCAAGCCTGAGACCCAAAACTTTCAATTTGACCCACTTAAGGTCTCATCTTTTTATGCCAATGCAGTGGGCTTAAACGTGGTGCAGCAAATGGGGAAAGGATATTTTTTCATTACACTTTAAACACCATATGAACCATTTGCATATAATTTCAATTAAAAACAGATGACTAGGTTTTAAAATAACTTATTATGTTTTCTCTGTCTTATTCCTAGATTTTACATCCTGGCTCCCATTCTACATTTTTACCAGAGTGGATTAAAACACTAGTTAAAAAACAAATGAGCAATTATCTCCTTTCACATCTTATTTTAATCAATAGGGGCTATTTCATATCCTGTTTGGTTACATTCCTTAAACTGTCTCTGAGTAGTTTGGCTTTTTTATTTTTCTCTAAAACTTTCTGGGATGCTGATGCCTTCTCATTCATCCGCTGACTTTGCCTCACCTGCCCCTCGGTGAGGGTCTGAGTGTCCCCACAGTCCAGCCAGGGACCGTTCAATAGCAAGCATCTCAGGAACATGGGTGCAAAATGAGTTTGGTTTGAGAGTTTTCTGTCTCATGTTTTAATTGAATTTCAGCAAAGCTATTTAAACATTCCTTTGTGATAGTTCTTTTTTTTTTAATTACAGCTGTTTTCGTCAGCTGTTCATCACTGTGACCAAAATATCTGACAAGAACTTAGAGGAGGGAAAGTTGATCTGGGGCCCACAGCTTCAAAGGTTTCAGTCCACAGATGGCCGCAGCCACTGTCTTGGGCCCAAGGCGAGGCAGAGCATCTAGCCGATGGCAGGGTCTGGAAGTGGGCAGGGGGCAGGGAAGATGCTCTATTCCACAGCCCCAGTGACACACCTCCTCCCTCTCAAGCCCACTTGTCTGTGATTACTACCACAAAACTTCAATTAGGGTGGACTGATGAGGTTACACCTCATATAGTCATTTCACCTGCAAACATTCCTGCATTAACACAGGAACCTTTAGGGGATACTGCGGATTGAAACCATAACATTCTCACCCTCACTCCCCCCCACACTCATGCCCATTTCACAATGCAAAATGCGTTTAGTGCCTCTCCAAGAGTCCCGTAATCAACATTTCCAGCATTTCCTAAAAGTTCAAGACCAAAGTCTCCCCCGAGACTCAAGGCCAATGAGCCTCTGTAAAAGTCAAAAGTGAGTTATAGAGTGACAGAGAGTAAGCATTCCCCTTCCAAAAGGTAGGAGGAGGGGCATAGGAAGAAGGTATGGAGTCAAAGAGAGATGGAAATCCTGCCAGGCAAACAGGTCCCCTAACTCTGTCTAGTGTCTACTCAGGGGCAGCCTGCCGGGAAGCTGGCCTGCCACACTTTACATGGCCTCCCAGACTTTCCTTTGAAACCTTGGTGGAAGCCTCCATGACCCCTTAACTTTACCACCCTGCATTCCTGCAGAATCAACACCATGTGGATAATGCCAAGGTCTTCTGCCAACCCACACAATACCTGAACTCCCTGCTGTCAGGGCTACAGTGGCCTCTGAGAGCCTGCATGGCTCCACATGTGGAAACGACTTCCTGTTCCCACCTTGTGCAAGCAGTGTGCCCCCATGATCTGTTCTCAAAGGGAGTTTCCCTTCTACGTGGTTGAGCCTAAAATGGGTATGGATTTGCAAATCCCTGAGATGACTTCAAGTCACTGTTCTCTTGCTTCTGTGCAAAGTACTTAGCATCTCTTTAGGATTTGTGATCTTTTCAACAAACACAACTTCCTTAGCCCCAGATTAATTAGTCTATCACTTTAAAAGAGAGAGAGAGAGAGAGAGAGAGGGAAAGAGAGAGAAAGAAAAAATCAATTTTATTTTAATTTTTTCACCTGGCCTCTGTTTCTCCAACACTTAGTTGGGTATGTGTTGCTGGAATTTGAACCCAGGTCATTACTGATGCCAGGCAAATGCTCCAACCACTGAACCACCACTCCAGCCCTAGGATGACACTTTTAAATTCAGCCTCACACAAAGTCTCAGCACATGCACAAAATGTAGCCAACCTCTTTGCAGAATATAACACAAGTGGCCTCTAATTCCGTTCCCAAGAGTCCTCATTTTTCTGACACTTCATGAGCACAATCCACATTCCTATCAGCATTCCTACCTTCTGAGCTCTCACCAGGGTTGCTCATTGTGTTCTGCTTATGATATTCTAATGCTTGTCTAGCTTGCATCACCAAACTTTTCAAAATTCTTCCTATAAACCAGCTCCAAAGGCTTCTTAACTCCTGGTCAGATTAGTCACAGCAGTAATTCCATTCTTGGTACCAATTTCTGTTTTAGCCAGCTTTTCATTGCTCTGACAAAAGTACCTGACAAGAACAACTTCAAGAAGGAAAAGTTTACTCGGGGCTCATGGTTTCAGAGGTATCGGTCCACAGAAGGCAACTCCATTGCTCTGGATGTGAGGTGAGGCTGTACATCATGGGGGAAGGGCCAAGTGGAGGAAATCTGCTCCACTTATGGCAGGATCAGGAGGCAGAGAGGAAGAGAGAGAGGGGAAAGGGACACAGGGAAGGCACACCCTTCCAGGGCATGTCCCTAGTGCCCCACCTCCTCCATCCATGTCCCACCTGCCTACAGTTACCACCCAGGCCATTTAATCTAGGATGGACTGATTAGATCACACCTCTCAGTCCAATCATTGCACATTCCTGCATTAATACAGGAGATTTTGGGGGACACCTCAATTCAAGCAGAAGCCCTGCTATAAACAAATTTAAGTAAGGCCAACACTCAGGAAGAAGTCAAATCTCACATAAGCTGAGAAGTATTGCTGTCATTAGGAGGGTCCAAGAATGTTCAAGTCCACACTGGGCCTGGATTTGCTGTCCTATTTGGGAAACCTGTAGAAGCTGCTACATATGGATCTACCAGGAGAGCAATTAAAAACGTAGACCAAATGAGAAAATTCATTTCTGTTTTTCTGACATATTTTTGGTTGAATAATACATAATGCACTTTTTAAAATCTCAGTAGATGGGAAGTGAACTATAAAGAGAGGGGCCATGAGAGATCCTGTTTAAAAGTCCACTCTGTTGATGCATTGGAATCTGAATCCAGGGCCATTTCCTTCTTTACATGTGTGTGTGATTAAGAGAACAAGCCATGCTTCTTTGCTGTTGTTTTGTTGTTATTATAATTCAGTAGAGGGATTTAAAGAGTTCTCACACTGGTAAGCAATTCCAAGTATTTTTCTTCATTATTTTTTGACCAAAGCCATTTCAACACTTTGTCTATTTTTCATTCTTATGTATTAGTAATGCAAGATCTCACAGCAAGTCCGTAAGATCTTGATTTGTTCCTAAAATCTGTATGGAATACATATAATGTTCAAATGAAGACAAAAGGGGACATTTACTAATGTGGCTCATGGAGTACAGACCTGCTTGCGTCATTTCAAAACTCTGCCCTTTTGCCTTCAACTAAGCCCAGTGTTCAAATGACAATTTCTCTCCTTCAAGCTTTCATAGAACTGGTTATTTCCTTCATTAGGAAAATGGTGACAATTCTTTGTCTTACAGAGCACTGTACATACTGCTGTCTTCTTGAGAGTGTTCCTTGATGACAACACTAGAGGTGTACTGACTTGAAATAGCTATTATCTCTCAAATAGATATGCATATTGCTCTTTCTGTATGTTTTCTAATGTTCATGTTTGTGAGTATTCCATAAAATATTTGTCATCTTCAACTTCTTTCTTTCAGACTCGTACAAAAAAGTACCGACCCAAATATCAAATTACCTGGTAATCCACCATGACCTTCTCAAAAGGAATACCGTATAACAACTTAGGAATTTGTGTGAAAGTGCTTTGAAAATTGTGAAACACAGTGCTTGGCTAGTTTGTATTACAGAGAATTTTAAATACAATATTGACCCTACTAGCCACACCCACTTCTTTTTCTTCTCCAGTCATGGAAATAATCGTATTTCTTCAGTTTCGCAAGTTCTTTTTTCTCTTCTATGGGTGAGCATGCTTTCCTGTGAGCCCAGACCACTAGACAGACAGATGAGCACTCATGACTTTTCCTGGATGAGGTTTCTGTTCCAGTTGGTTGGCTGGTGAAAGTGAGGTTGAAAGTATCAAACACACTTAATGAACTCTAGGATCTATCTAAGAAGGTTTCCAGGCTCACTGTTAAAGGGATCACATAGATTCTGCTCCCTGCTTGCAGTAAAATAGAAAAAGAGAGGGACAGACTTAAGGAATGTCTGTAAACACAGGAGAGATGAAAAGTTTTAGTTATAAGAAGATCCTAGCCGGGTGCAGTGGCACACGCCTGTAATTCCAGCATCCTGGAAAGGTAAGACAGGAGGATCACAAGTTCAAAGTCAGCCTCAGCAATTTGGCAAGGCCCTAAGCAACTTAGTGAGACTCCGTCTCAAAAATAAAAAAATAAAACATGAGCTGTGGATGTGGCTCAGTGGTTAGATGCTGCTGGGCTAAATGGTTAAATTTACTGGAAGAAGAAAAAGAAGAAGGAGGAGGAGGAGGAGGACAAGGAAGAAGAAGAAGAGGAAGAAGAAGAAGAAGAAGAGAAGAAGAAGGAGGAGGAGGAGGAGGAGAGGAGGTGGAGGAAGAAGAGGAAGAAGAAGAAGAAGAAGAGAAGGAGGAGGAGGAGGAGAGGAGGTGGAGGAAGAAGATGAAGAAGAAGAAACAAAAAGAAAAAAGCTAAAGGTAAAAATTAATAGAAAATCTAATTTCAAAACTTTTTTGGGTGTGGCATTTTTCCCTAATGAAATGAACACCAATAAGAATCATAAGAGACACACACAGTTGTTAATACAATTTTATTGATAAAATCATTGCTTACTTGAAATGCAAGGGACAGGAAAAAATGCAGTTGAAAATGAAGCCTTTGGAACGCAAAGTTTCTACAGGCAAGATGAGGCTGAGAAGATTCCTCCGCTGAAAACCCAAACTACATTTCATGGAAAAGAAGGCATGATTGAGAGTAGAAAATCACAAGCACAGAGAACAGCCGAGAGCTGCGGAGAACTATTCCCAGGCGTTGACTCGAGACCAAGGCACGCTCCGCCAGTCTGCTGCACTGCATAGTTGCTGTGGACCAGGGTTCCTGCGTCTCCTGCCCACACATTTTGAGCGTGCTTACACCGGTCCTCTTATGTTTCTTATCATACGTCTATATGTGAATATAATTTGCTGCCTTGGTTGAGGAATCTTCAGAGAGAGTGGAGCTCTACTCAAGGAACCATATCCAAAGCAGGATTTATAGCAGGATTTGACTGAGGACCCAAGATTCTTAAATTTGAGTCTGAGATGGTGCTATAAGAAGTGAGATTTCAGGTGGAAGATTTCAAATGGGATGTATGTATTTTTCATTTTGAAAGAAGGTTAATAATTGGTAGACAGAGGATGAACTCTGGTGGCTTAATAATATGGCCAGAAATTCTTTTACATTTCTCTTTTCAACAGGTAGATCCTAGGGACGGGAGTGGTGGCTCCAAAGTTATGGTGCTTGCCTGGCATGCATGAGCATGCAGGTTCAAACCCAGGGACTAAAAACATAGCTAAGTGTCGGAGCACTGAAAGCCACATAAAAAACTAAATAAAATTGATTCTCTCTCTCTCTCTCTCTCTCTCTCTCACTGTCCCTCTCTCTCTAAATAAAAGGAGAGGTTGATCCTAAACATCCTCCCATATAATATTGCTTCTGGCTCAGCAATCTATTTTTAACAAATAGAAACTTTCAGAAGTGATGATATGTATCAATCAATATACAATTATATTAGTCAGGGTCCTCCAGAGAAACAGAAGCAATAGGAATACACACAATTATTTTTTGAAATTAGAAATGCTAATCTCTTCTGGAAACTCTCTCTACATACTTCCAGATGTTTCACCAGCTATCTGGCCATCCTTTAGTCCAGTCAAGCTGACAAATAAAATTAGCCATTACAAGTCCAATTTGGCACACAGACACATCTGCTTAAATTATACTTAATCTCCAAATAAAAAGATCATAAGTCTACCTAACATGATACACTACCCTATATACAGCTGAGGATGTGCCAGTCCCTTCATCAAAAGAGGAAATTAAGACCCTGAAAGATCTTTGTTGTTCTGCTAGTCCATAACTTAAATACCATGAGCTAAAGGTAATAATAATCAAATACTTATATAAAGTTAATAACCTTATTATAAATGATAAAGATGAAAAAGGTATTTGGCAATATGTTTCTAAGTATGTGTGTGTATGAATACACATAGACATCATATATTTTTATCATATAACACAAGATTTGTTGAATTTATATCAGTATTTAATTGCTGTATATAAATGTTTATCTTGTATCTATACACATAACAAGATTATAACAGAATGAGGAGGATATACTCATCAAAGTTTCTGTCCTCAAAAAAGCATTAATGAAGATTATATTGTCTATGTCTCCCATAATTATAACAGAGAAGAGAAATTCCTATAACCTAATGATAGCATAGGAATTATAATGTCACAAGAGTAATGTCATAGTCAACACATTGTGCAAGTGTTTGTAGTGGTAACAAACCTTATAAACAAACCTACTGAGCTTCCTGTTATATAAAAGAATAGCACATGCAGTTATATAAAGTATCTTATATTGATAATAATAATAATAAACAAATATGTTACTTGTTTATGAATTTGTTACACTATATTTTTATTGCTATTTTAGAGTGGACCCCTACTCATAAAAAGTTTCCTGTACAACAGTGTGCTGGGTTGAATCTCCCGCTGCCTGGACTCTTGACTGCTTCAAGAGGCCACAGAGTGATGGACTTATTCAGCCTACTTTTGTGTGAATCACTTCATCATGTTTGCAGAATGATGGAGTCACCTAAAGAGGCACTTCCCAGGATATATTCCCTTGGTTGAGTGATACATGGTGTCCCAGTAATGGTCTTCTTCCACCACCTTTCTATATTCACTTGAGCAAGCTCTGCAGCTGTGTGGTTCTTTACCTGGTGAGGTGACCCAAACCTTTCTTCCTGAACCATTTGCTCCATGAGTTGTCCTGCCTGGACTGAGCTTTGTAATTTTCCATTGACCTCAGTCACAAGACATGGTAATAGTAAGAGATGCCCAGAGGAATCTCACATACTCCATTCACATGCTCTCCAATCTGCATTCGGAAGAGGAGCCAATCCTTTCTTGGCCCTGAGACTAGAGGCATGAGTTGCCCAAATTGGCACTATGGCAGTCTCGCCTTCCCGTTCAATAGGATCACTGTTAGTCTCCTGGTTAAAGCCGATATCCCCAACAAAGCATAAAGGTACAGGAAAAGAGACAAAAACTTTGCTATTAGGTCACTAAAGGCAATAGTGCGCCACTCTCATTTTTACCCCTTGTACCCAGGGATCCTGGCTGTTGGAGAAATGGTGCCCTATGTTATATGCTGATTAGAGCACATATAGTCTCTGGGGGACCTTGTCCCACCCAGCAAGGCATTGAAAGCTAGCTGATACTACAACTGATCTTTCAAAAGGTCATTCTACCATTATATCTAACTGGCCACTTCAGGACAGTGGGGAGTATGGTGCAAGCGGTGAATTCTGTGTGCAGGGACATGGCTGTGCTCTGCTTTGATCAGAAGAAATGCTGTGGAGTACCATGGAGGTAGAGATAATAAAGCATTCTAAAGTCCACTGGTGGTATCCTTAGTAGAATGCCTGTTCTAGCAAGGAGAAAATGAGTCCCTTCTTGTGGTGGAAATCATCCTGTGTAATCACTATGCCACCAAATATCTGGCTAATCACCCCTAGGTATTTGTTCCATAGCGGGGACTCTGTGATGGTCTCTGCTCCTGGCAGATGGGTGCTCAGCAGTGGCTGTAGCCAAGTCAGCCTAGATGAGTAGAGGTTCGTGTTGCAGAGTCTGTGCCTAACCTCTGTCCCTGTCACCATGGCCTGATGATTTCCTTTTCTCCATGCACAGTCAACCTTGTAAAAGGCACAAGGTCTTGGGGACAAGCTGGGAGAGAGATCAACAGTATAAATTTTTGGTATTGTTCCGGGGTTCTTCCTTTAGCAGACCCAGTGTCCTCTTCACTCAAGTGATGTTGGGGCTTTCAAGAATCACTGGCTCAAGAAAACTGATTCAAGTCTGCCTGAGAGTTTCTTGAAGAGCCATGCCTCTCCGTTTTATGATTCCTCCTAGACTTGTGTTCATTTGACTTAGAAGCTTTCTGCTTACGCAAGTCAAATAAAAATTTAGTAGCATCTCTATCTCTTTCACTTCTAGCAGCACCATGATTAACTGCCAGACCCTGCTGACTGCTGGTTTTTATCAGCTGTTCATTACAGAAACCAGGCCCACATTAGCTTTGGTGATGGCCACTTGGCCCCTACTGCCCAGAGATCCTGTTATGTCCACTGCACTTAGACTTTCCAGGTAAGTAGCTTTGGTTCCCCCTGACAGGTCTGGCCTGCATAGAAAAAGGGTAACAGAACTCCGTAAGGATAGTGGCACCCCCTCACAAGTTCGTTTCTCAAGAAATTGGTAAATGTATGTATCCTGAACTCTTCCGGGTGGCAGGTCTGTCTGAACACATAAGTCAACTCTGATGTTCCAGTTTCCCTAAGTCTTTGAATCCTTCCTTCCACATGAAGCCACAGGAGGTTGGGCATCTACAAGTTCCTCACCGTGGGCCATTTTCAAACCACATTTCAGTAAACCAAAAAACACACTCTGAGAGCCCTTTGACTCTAAGCTGCAGCATTGAATGCAGAATCTCTGCTTAGTGAGGCCACATCAATAAATCTGCCACGATCCTCCTCTGTTCTTTCACACTTCTCACATCCACTCTCACACGGTTCCCAA
The DNA here is from genome assembly GCA_004027875.1 of Aplodontia rufa. Taxonomy (NCBI): domain Eukaryota; kingdom Metazoa; phylum Chordata; class Mammalia; order Rodentia; family Aplodontiidae; genus Aplodontia; species Aplodontia rufa. The sequence continues at coordinate 32,401 of PVKS010007776.1, read as the reverse complement.
ACGTTGGCTCATATGAATGAGAAAACTCAAGTACTTCCTTTAGAGAGCAGTGCACCTCTACATGAGTTGCTGTTTGTTTAACGTTTGGGGGACAGCTGGGATTTGCCTCCCGTCACAGGTCTACATGCAGACAAGCTTGGTAGGAACGGGTCTTAGGCACCAGCATGGTCCTGTCTGGTGGGGATGGGGGTATTTAATTTTTTCAAGTAGTGTGGAGTTAATTCCCTCAAATGGAGGTAGAGAAAGTCCAGAACCACTGTGAGTGAAGAAGCCACACCATCGGGGGACGGGGAGATGCCGCCTCCAATCTGACGGGGTAAGAAAGCCCCTTTCAGAGGATGGGAGAACCTTCCACCGACGAAGCAGGCTTATCAGAACTTAGAATCAGGGTCTTCCCATCCACCTCCATCTCAACTTGCGGGACTCCATTCCTTCCCCGTCCATGTCCTCACTTCAACAGCATCACACACAGAGCTTCTTAGCCCTTTGCTTCTTGTAAATGGTTGGTTAGTTGCACCCAACGCAGATGTACAGGGTATCTCAGGACTCTCTTCACTACTGAAAATAGATCATTAGCATCTTTAAATCTACTCAGATTAGAAAACCAACTAGAAACTTCAAAACCAATTCAGAAAACTTTCTCCTAAAATTCTGTTCTTCTATAACCAGTCTCTGTACCAAAATCTATATTAGGGTTCTCCAGAGAAACAGGATTTGCATTTCCACATGTGTGTGTGTTTCTCGTTCTATAGGTATCTATAAATAGATAGATAAATGGGAGATATGCACAAGCCTACCATCTCTCCATCCATCTCTGCATTCACCTATTCATCCCTCATTCAGGAGGAGAGAGATTTATTATGGAAATTTGTTCAGGTGGATACAGAGACTAAAAAGTCCCATGATTTGCCATGTGTACACTGAAGAACCAAAAAAGTTAGTGATGTAATTGAGTCCATGTCCAGCAACTGCAGAAGCAGGAGTACTGATGGCCAAAATCCGTCCCACACATTTGGGTTCCTCTCTGCCTTCTTGGAATTGGCTGGTTGGTGGCTCTTCCATGCCTGCTTTATGCTGCAATCTGCTGATTCAAATGCTAATCTTTGCAAAGACCCTCGCAGCCAGGAGTTGCAGGAACTGTGTTTTACCAGATGTCTGAGCCCCCCTTACCTTGGTCATGAGGGGCATGTATAAATTCCTTCTTTCTCATTCCTCGCTGGGGAAGCAGCCTCCATGGTAAGCAGCCTCTCTGGCTGACTGTGGAGCGATCTGCAGGAAGAAGAACCAAGGCTTCCTATCCACACCCAGCAGCAATTCACCAGCCCTGTATGTGAGCCATATGGAAGCAGGTCCATCAGTCAGGCCTCCCATGACAGCAGTCCTGCCAACATTTGGACTGTAACCTTGCAAGAAGCCAAGTCAGAACCTCACACGTAAGTCACCCCCAAATATACAGTCCATGGCAATAATGGTTGTTTGTGACAAATTCTCCCAAAAGGTAGTGACTTAGAGAGGTGAATGTTTCTCAGCTCCTGTGCAGCAGAGATCATGAGTGGGTTATCTGGGGGTTACTAACTCTAGGACTCTCCTGAGATTGCAGTTAAGGTAGGTGTTCACTGGGGCTGTGTCCTCTGAAGACCTGACTGCAGGGGAATCTGCTTCCAAAGTGACATCTCATGTGCTTGCTCACTGACTGATGGCAGGAAACCCCAATATTTCCACTATGGCTTTCTCCCCAGGGTGTCCGAGCATTGTCGCTACATAGCTGCTGCTGCCTCTGCAGCAAGTGACCTAAGAGAAGGGCAATGTGCAAATCACAACATCCTCTGTGACCTAACCTCGGGAGTCACACCTCGTCTTTTCCACAATGTGCTACTGGCTACAGGTTGACCACTCAACGCAGCAGTGGACCCTAGAAGGTGCGGATCTCACTGGCTTTTTCAAGCTGGCTACCGAATGAGATACGCATGGAGGATATTGATTTATGTCACTAAGGGAAACTTCTTAGGCAATGATGGAGAACGGAGCTATCCAGAGTATTTGGGTTGTTCCTACTGATTCTGAATGAAGAAAGTTAATGCCGCCTATCCAAGATGTCCCAGGACATGTCATGGGCCAAAGGAGCCCACATGTGCTCCTTTTCAATAAAGCTCACTAGTGGGAGGGTTCAAGGAACCCCAGAACCCCGAATTAGGTTGACATTGCAGCAGGTAGGACAGGGACGAGAATCTGGGCAATTTGTGAGTTTCTTGTATCTATTTTCTAAGTTTTCTATTAGTCAGACTTTACAGTTTTGCCTAAGTTCTAATCTTGGGTTAAAAAATTGCATTCCTTCTGGCAAATAAATGTTGAATTCCTCAGAATCAGCTCTTTACACCATCTCATGCCAAATGCAAAAGATACTGGGTTTGATTCTCATCCAGACTTTTTTAGAACACAATAATTTAAATCAGTGTCCCTAGACAGAAACATAGAAAAAGAGAAGATCAGGGAAGAACAACATGTTGTTTCCAACAAGGTGGAAAATTCATCTGAAATGACAGAAATCCTGGGTAATGATGAATCTCTGAGGATTCGTGTGTCACAGCAAACCAGTTGATTCGTTTGTGCAACTGAGCTACAGTTTCATATCAATACCTACATTCCCCTTTGAATTGAAAATAAGGCAATTAAAAGTGGCTAAATCCCTTGTTTTGAATTGCTTCTGGTCCCCTCGGGTTTGTCAGAGCTGGGTTTTTGCACCTCTTATTTTGCGAGGTCCTGTCTTGCACATTCGAAAGTTCATAGACTCTATTTTGCAATGGGCTCCTTTCCAGAAATGAGCTGTACTTTATTATTTTCTACTCCCTCTGGGGATGTCTTGACAAAAATGGCAAACCCCCAAGACTTCCTGAAGGCTAATCTTTTTTCTGGGTCATATGATTCTTTTCAATTTTCATCTGGAGAGGGTTTTCGGATAACAATAGGTTTGGCTGTTGGTGAACTGGAGAAAATCCTGTTGCTTTAGCATTAACAATGAGTGGAATTTCAGTGAAGTGTGGCTGTTTGTTTAACACAATGAAAGTTGGTGCAGCCTGGACTTGCAAGTGTCAAACAGACTGTGTGGGAAAATCTAAATCACTGTGACCAAGTCAACAACAGCTCTAGTGCAGAAATGCTGACGAGACTAGCGAGCAATTTGGTCAACCTCAGAAGTCGCATGCAAAGATTAAACAGGATTTAAAAGATCCCAGTGGAGAAATAGTTAAATATTTTAAAAACTAACAGAGGAGCTGGAGCAGTTGCTCAGTGGTTACGACGCTTGCCCGGCATGCACGAGGACGCAGGTTCAAGCCCCAGCAACACGTACACAACGAAGTGTCTAAGCAATGAAAGCCAACGAAAAACGAAATAAAATCAATTCTGTCTCTCTCTCTCTCTCTCTCATCATCCTTCTCTTTTTATTAAAAATAAATTTAAAAAAATTAACAGGGATCTGCAAACCAAGGGAGGAAGAAAAAGAGGAATTGGTGAAAGGAAGCATCGAGACACAAAACAACCATGTAGTTAACAATACCTGCCGCAGAAGCAGGCTGGTTGCCAGGTGGAAACTAGAGGAGCAGCTGATCAAAGAAGAGACTCGAGTCCCCACGCTCACTGTTCACAGGCACCATGAGGTGTGCAGCAAGCAGTGATTAGATTTTAGCAAGATACTCCATCGTCCAGGACTGGAAGCTTTTGCTTCTCTGGGGGAGACAGCTTCCACGTGGCTATGAATTCACTTGAGCCTGATGCATCTGTTTATTGGCCACACCCGGGTTTTCAGATTCGAGTTGAATGAGTCACTGCCTTCCTTACCACAGGTTCTGGCCCAGGAATATTGAGAAGGTTGTGGGTCAAACCCAAGACCTGTGCTAGGAGTCATAAAGCAAAGTCCTGGACTGCCTGGGCCCCTGGGGACAGGTCCCTGTGATGCTGGGAGCCCAGCTGTCCCGCAGACAAAGGTGAGTCTCATTTCTGTACCTGCCCGCTTCACAGGGTTGTTCTTGGGCACTGATCAAAATGAAAATCTACATAATAAGTTCAAATCTTAAAGTAAGTGTTCCTATTGTCACCTTCATTCAAAAGATGTCACCAATATCTTTATGGCACATATCAAAGCAGAAATAGCATGAAGGGGTGGAGCCTGAGGGTCCTCACATTTTGAGGCTCCAAGTTGCAGGCTGTCAGCCCCCATCCTAAATCATGGGCTGAAGGAGGGAGGTCCTGACCATGTAGGGGGATAGACAAAGAGCCTTTTTCTATTCTCTCTTTCAATAATTAACAGGGTGATGTCTGGTCACCAAGAAGTGTGTGGGGATTTTCCCCGTCAATAGCTAATTAATCAGCTCTTCAGTGGACACCAGCGGTCAGTCCTTTAATTCAATGCAGCTCTGACCCTGTATCTACCCTGGAGTCAGACCCCACAGGTGGAGGGTCCCCCACATCACACACAAATTGCAAGTGATAGGTGGTCAACTTTACTTCTGAAGTATGAGCTATAAATGTGGCAGCTGAGACACCCTCTTTGGGTTTAACTTGGAGGGTGGCTCACAGGACTTGTAAGCGCTCATGTGTCCTGACTCAGGATAAAGGCAATCACCGGGAGACAGACCAGGAGAAGCGCAGGCTAGGGAAGGGTGTGGGGCTTCACTATGCTCTCCTAGAGCCCCACCCTCCAGGAGCCTCCTTGTTCAGCGCTCTGAAGCTCTCCACACCCATCCTTCTGGGCTTTTCTAGGAATTCCATTCGATCACATGGTTAGTTAAATCATGGGCTGCCAGTGAGCAGTTTAATCTTCAGACCCTCTTTCCTCCAAAAGCTTTGAGGGGTGGGTCTAAAAAGTCCAACTGTCTGTCCTATGGCCTGCCCCCTTATGAAGCTGTGTCCTGGTACCAGCCAGCAATCAAACGATTAGCATACAGGAAGACACTTATCACTGGCTGTTTCAGGGGTTTTAAGCTGTGGGTCAGGAAACTGGGAAGAAGACCAAATATATATTTTTCAATCCCACAAAGGAATTCAAGGTAGGCTTCACAAATATGAAGTACGATGATCTCTTTAATACCTGAGCATGTATATAATAGAATTCTTTAGAACAGAATTCCAGAGAGACACTTTGTAAGCACCAAGGCAAAAGCTCACCTATTGTACACACCATGTGTTCTGATCTTTTAAAAATAGTGATTAGCATATGTAAGGTGTGTTTGAGTTTTGGTTTTGAATAAAGCTCAGTTAAAATCATGGTGGAAAAGAAGCATAAGATTTGGCACAGTCATTAGAAGTAGTTCCTAGTTGTCCAACAATGAGTGTCACTGCTCAAAAACAGGAGCACTGGGAAATCTGGGTAGTACACACCTTCAGTCAGCTCCAGTAGTTTTTCTCATTTGGGGCACAATGGACATACAGTTCTTTGGACCAGAGTGCCTTGAGCGATGTAGGATGCTGAAGCGCATTCTTCCCTCTATGCACTAAATGCCAGTAACAAACCCCCATCTCACCCAAGTTTCAAAAATCAGAAAATATTTTCAGACATTCCTGAGTATCCCTAGGTTGCACAGCTGAAAATCTTTGCTCTAAAAATGTCTCAAAAAAGCATGGATTATTAGCAATTCATGGTACAGATGCATAGCAGGTGGTAGGACCTGTATCTCATATGCATTTTCTGTATTAGCAAAAGGTCAGTAGCAAATCTATTTATAAAATAATTATAAAATTTGCATATGCTTCAAATAACAATGTGTTTTTCAAATTGATAAGTTACTGTCCTATTAATACACAATTTTATATTCTAATCAATGAGCAGAGCCATTTGCTTGTTCTGTTACTCTTATTTCAGTTCTACTTTATTTCAAATATGAGTCTGAATATAGCGTAGTAAGAAAAGTAATACTACATCAGATCAAACATATTAAAAGGTAATAGTTTAAGTTTTTCTTTCAACTTTTATGTATGTTTTCTTTCAATTAACTAGCAGAATGTCTTTAAAAGGAAATAACAATATGTAGATTTTTCTTCTTCGTACATCTCCTGGAGCAGGAACATTCCTAGTTAAAGACATATGTATTACATCAATGGGTTGAATAGTGCCCTCTAAAAGTTTACGCCCACTTTGAATATTGGAATCAGATCTATATGAAAATAGGGTCACTGAAAATATAATGGAGATACAGATCAGATGAGATCATCCTGGATTTAAGTTGGATCTCAAATCCAACTATTGCTGTCATTATAAGAAGAAGAGAAGACACAGAGAGACATGGGGGGTGAGGGAGGGGGAAGAAGACAGAGGACAAAGAAAAAAACAAAATGAAACAAAAAACAGAAACAACAAGACAACAGAAACGAAGACTAAAGAGATGTGTCTATAAGCCAAGGCACAGCTGAAACCTCCAGAAGCTAGGAGAGAGATACAGAATGAATTTTCCCATGGAGCCTCTGGAAGAAACCAACCCTACCCAATTTCTGACTTCTGGTCGCCAGAGCAGGGAAGCAAGATGTCTCTATTATTTTTAGCAACCCAGTTTGTGGTCATTTGTTACAACAGCACTAGGAATTAATACAGTATGTGTGTGTGTGTGTGTGTGTGTGTGTGTGTGTGTGTGTGTGTATTGATATGGGTTATAATCCTAAGAATTCCTGAGAAATTGATTCCTCATACCCTTGATCGGTGTCCTATGATTTGATTTTGGTTCATCCATCTGTGATCAGAGAGTAAGGATATCTTCTGCACAGCAAAGGGCTAGAATATTTTTTAAGCATTAGGAAATATTCAGGCATCTTCTAAGCAGATAGGATGCCCTGGCTATTTTTGGAGATGGTGCTAATGGTTACCAACTCCCCCGAAGCACAATGTATTTGCATTGCAGGTGCGGCAAGGAAACCAGTGCTGGGAGTTTGCTGTCTCTGACCCTCTAGTTGAGCCAGCAGAGGGGACAGGGATTCCTCACCAAGCCCTGTGTGGTGTGTTCTGGTCCAGAAATACAGCAGGAGCTCAGGGAAGTCCATTCCTCTGAGTTTTAAAACCTGGGGTTTGGGGCTGGAGCGGTGGCTCAGTGATTTCAGTGCTTGCCTGGCAAGCACGAGGACCCGGGTTCAAGCCCCAGCACCACGTACACAACTAAGTGTTGGAGCGGCTGAGGCCATGTGAAAAACTAAATAAAGTTGTTTCTCTCTTTCTCTGTCTCTCTCTCTGTCCCTCTCTCTTTGGAAAGAAAAAAAAAAACCTGGGGAACTTCATTTCAAAGGAAGAACGAAGAGCATTAGAGATCAAGTAATTAGGGCTGCAGTGGTGGTTCAGTGGTTATAGCGCTTGCCTGGCATGCGCAAGGACGCAGGTTCAAACCCCAGCACCGTGTACACAACCAAATGTCGGAGCAATGAAAGCCACATGAAAACTAAATAAAATTGATTCTCTCTTTCTCTCTCTCTCTTTCTTACTGTCCCTCTCTCTCTTTAAAAAAAAAAACATGTAATCATGAGAAGTGAGGCTAAAATAAACCAAACCAGCCAGTGTAAAATGGAGAAGCCCCAAAAATAAAGAAGGAAGGATGCCAAGGAGCTCAGAGACAACGGAGAGGCAGCAGCATCCCCAGGACTTTGGAGCCGGAACTCATGGGGTTGGTGTCTTCTTTCTGTACCTTCTTCACTCTGAGAGGTGATGGAAATCATGAAGCCTAGGGGTCACTCTATGGGAAGGCGTCCTTCAGAGGTTCTCGATTGCTTTGGTGCACGATGGGCACTCTCCCTGGAAGTGGCCAGGAGGTCAGTGGTATGTCCTCCTATAGCCTGCCCTCATGGTGCAAGTCAGGAGGACAACTCTGGAAAAACAACGGTGCTAAAATTCTGCAGCCAACGGCTCACATGCTGTCTCAAAACTGATGGAGGGGCCCAGGTGTGTGGTCACTGTAGAAATGACTCACTCACTTGGAACAGAAGCACACTTATGAAAATGTCAGGCTGCTGTGTGTCTTTTGAAGAACTCAATCCTGATGGATAGAATTGAGAGAAAATGCACAGATTTTTAATTTATAAACTAACATTCCCTTTGAAAGTGTTTGCAGTCTTTAGAAAATGGAATTTAATGTTTATATGTTGTTTATTCTTATAACGTCTAGCAATAAAGACAAGTTGAAATAATGAAATTTTCAATTATAATTTATTGTGCTATTCTAGCATTCAGAAATTGAAAGAAAATTCTGAAAGGATTAAATTAAGGCTTTTTGCTATTCCTTATTGATGTTGAAGGGAACTCAGCTATAAAACAGAATCAAATTAACTTCTTTGAGGTATGTACATGTATTTATTTTGAAAACTTTAATCTCAGTGAACCTATAGGAAACCTGGCCCACATTTAAAAATCCAACATCTAGAATACACATATCAACATATTGGGTAAAATTAAGTTGTATTCTCTCTTTTGTCTGTAAAATGTACACCAAGATCTGTGCTATCTTGTAAAAACATAACATTAAGCAATGTCAATGTTGCAGTGATGAAAAAATTTTTGTATGAAAGGTTTTGTATACCTTTGCAAAGAGATTTTAAAAGCAAACTGCTTATTTTCAGTACAGAGTGGATTTTTGATGAGCAGCTTCTCCTGGATACTAAGATCTGCCAAGGAAGGGAAATAGCTGTTGGACTTCATCAGAGGACCATTGAAACTCTCCTTTCCTCTCTTCCCATGTTGTCTTAACTAGTTTATTTATTTATTTTTGGCATACAGAACCCTCTCAGTTTCTTTTCCTTTTTTTCTGTTAGTTAGTTGACAGGACCTCCAGGTAAAAGAAATGTTTTTAATAAAATATGCTCCCTCACACAGGATGGAGGAGAAGGTAGCTGAGCAAGAATAAAGATGTTATTGCTGACTCCTCAGAGACACGTGCAACGTTCACTTAATCTACTTGATCGTCCCTGAATTGCTGATTGCTGCTTTTTTCTCTCCAAAGCACAGAGGAGAAGCTGTATACATTTTTGCATGTACATATGCAGAATATATGACCCGTATTAGGCATGCCTATTTGCTTTCTTTTTACCTGTCTCTGTTTCTGCCTTTCTTCTCACTGTGAGCTGAAAAATGGAAGCAATTTGCTGGAGGCCTTCCTAAAGTTCTCCTAGCCGGCGTCTTGGGTTTGTAATTGCTGTGATATTTCATGCATGCCGGCTGGAATGAGTGAAAACTGCTAGTAGGCTCCAGTGAGGTGCTGGTGTGCTGGTGGGTTGCATTCCTCCCTGGACACAGAGGAGCCCTTCAGTGGTCACGCAGAGGCATGTAGATCTGGTCATGTGGTCCCCAGTTTCCTCTGGGACCCCAGGCATTAATGCTCAATGTTTGAATTGCTCTTGGAAACAAAGTGAGCATGGTGAGCAGTAGCCCTTCATCCCCAGTGCCTTCCTGCATAGAAAGCCACTGAGCGTAAAGGTGCCTTGGCTCTTACGAAAATCAAGCATCTAAATAAGCTTTAGGATATGAAGCTTGAGCCCTTTGGCTACCAGAGTTAAAGCTGAGCATTTCTTTGTGACGTCTGGATTGGTGGGTAGATCTGAATTTCCACAGTGTTGCTCCGGGCTAGGCCATATTCTACAGCGTACTGCATGCTACCCAAACTCGTGGTGTCCAAACATACCCCACTCACACAGACTGACCCAAAGCAGGATTATTTTCTAACTTCCAGAAGGGTGAGTCCCTTCCCCCTTCAGTTAATAGGGTGATAGTGCCTTTCAGTTGCATTTTACTCCACAGGTCAATCACTGCCCATTGTCACTATTATATGTAAAAATATGTAGCAAAAAAGACTGAGCCACCTCTCATCATCCGGTGCTGAGCAGGGGTAAGCTGCACCCAGGGGTGATGGGAATGTAAAGTGCGTCCGTCAGCCTCGTGCCAAGTCAACTCCAAATCTCCTCTCCTGCCTCCTGACCGCTAAGGACTCAAGGAAGTTCCAGATGCCGCCCTCAACTATTCTATGTTGCATGTTCTTTGGTCAAACTATAGCGAACTGGCAGTAAAGAGAAGACCTTGGAAGGCCTACCTTCACCTACGCTCAATTGTGCTAGATGGATGTCACATTTGTCCACTATTGGCGAGTCCTTCCTTGGACAAGGAAGGCAGGCATGGAGAAGACCCAGATCCTGCTTCCAAGGAACTCAGTGTGAGAGGGCAGCAGCCACACATGCTGGGCAAACAGCTAGTTCTTGGGTTGCACCTGGACTCCAGGCAAGAGGAGCCCCCACCCACTCTGCGTCTCCCCATGGGTGTTTCTTCCTAGTCTCTCAACGGCATCTGGACTCACCTTTTAGCAGAACCCACCTAACAGGGAGCTTGTGGTGTGGTTACCAGCATGTGAGCAGTGTTCACACTGCACTTGGAACTGCACTCAGGGGAGAGTCAAGAGAAACTGTCTAATGTGCATCTTCATGACTCTAAAAGTCGGTTCTGGAACATTTTACGATCTAGTTGAGACAAAAGGAATCTTTGAAAACCATTTTTCTTTTATAATATATATAATAGCATAGGTTTCATATTCTTAGATATTTACAAAGTATAGCATATAAACGCATTAATTAAGGTTGACTTTTTAAGTTGATTTAAACTAGATTTTATTCACATGGGCAGTTATTTTATTTTCTATTTGTGTTTATGTTTTATCTTGTGGTTGGAGTCTGGCTTCGCTTGATTTTTTCTACCTATCCTCATGGGTCTTGGTGTCCAGTTAGCATAGCAGTGGGAAAATTCAAAACAAAGCCAGAAGACCACTTAGGTTACATAGTACAATGGGACCCATTTATGAGTGTGGGCTATGTAGAGAGATTCCCACGTATAACAGGTGCATGGGCTTGGAAGTCAATCAGTTTGGTTTTCTTCTGCACCTTGGTTGGTTTTTAGTTTCTTTGTCTCTAAGGAAGGTTAGAAAGGCTACTTTGCAGATCTATCCTGAGGTTTAAAGTGGATATTACATACAACATGCATGTGTAGTGAGAACATAATGGATGGCACATGTTCCTTAAAGAGAAGAGACTCAAACTTCATGCTAAAATCAGTACAGAGACAGAGCAAGCAACATGTCCGAAGCCTTTCTCAAGAATAGTCCAAGAACTTAGTTCCTTCTAGGTCTACACCCTTGATGAGTGCTGAGAACACGTTGCTATATTTGGGGAATTGTTTCTGATCCAGCAATTTCTCAACTTCACTCCATATATATACGTATATGTATATATACGTATATATATGTACGTATATATGTGTACGTATATATACGTGTATATATGAACATACACACACACATGGAGAGAAATAGAGAGAGAGAGAAAGACAGAATCAATTTTATTTAGTTTTTCCTGTGGCCTTTGTTGCTTCCACACTTCACTGGAGTGGGTGCTGGGGTTCAAACCTGCATCCTCGCACATGCCAGGCAAGCACTTTAACCACTGAGACACTGCTCCTGCCCCATCAACTTCATTATTTTTAATTTAAAAATTTAAAAAAACAGCTTAAGGAAAAAGAACTACTTACAAAAAAAGGGAGGAGGAGAAATAGAAGGAAAATAAGACACTGATATGATCGATCACATAAAAATATGAAAGTAAAAAAATCAAAAACTTAAAAGCAGGAAAGCAAATGTATTAATTCTATTAATTGTTTGAACACAGCTTCTGTGTTGAAGTCTCTGCAGTCAGTGGAGAAGCGGAAATGAACCAGAAATCCAGCCCTTACCGTGTGTAGACTCTTCCAGGTCTAAGCACTCACCGATCTCATGACTCGGTCAAGCCTTGTGAGTGCAGGCCATCCCTCACTGAAGGCCCGCACTGCAGGCCCTGGTCTGCTTGGGGCCACTTCGTTTGTGTTTCTCTGTCTGCTACCCTGTCTGCCACTGCCATTTGCATTAAGCTCTCCTTTCTTTCATGCCGTTTATCCAGGGGCTCTGTGGACGCTTAATGATTCTAGACACTAACTCAGCATCTGCCAGGTAGTAGGCCAAGAAAACGTATTGCAAGCTTAGATGAGGTGAGGCAGGCACCATTTAACAAGCCAACAAGCACCGCAGCAGATGAAAGTAGAGTTCTGTAACAAGGAGCCGTTAGGCTTTAGAAGAGCTGAGGACCCACGGCCTACACTCCTTGCAGGTGTTGCTTAGAGGCCTGGAGTGAGAGAAGGCAGGTGGTACCTGGAAAGGGAAGGCCACCCAGAAGGTAGGCCACATCCGGAGGAACACTTGTGAGGCCCAAGTCCATCTGATGTGCTTGAGGGAAATATGCATTTCTTGGATGGAATGGGTTCTCGTTGCATGGAATCCCGTGCAGATTCACGTAATCCTTCACTTCAGTTGATGTTTTTTGTCAGGTCAAATATGTTGGCCTTCTCTTCACCGCTCCCTTTTCCTAACATTATAAGGTCTCCCTCACCACAGGTTTCAGAGGAGACTTTCTAAGTTTTCGCTGGTGAAAGCATCCCACTGTTAACTCGTCAGCCTTCCTGGCCTCACTTGGATGCCTGGGAGCCAAGCAAGGCACAGTGCAGAGTCCTTCATTTCATTCCAGAGCCTTCTGTCCCATGTGCTGAGGTTTGAGTCCGCTGACGGGTCTGTACTCACTTCCAAGGTGTGACAGATGTTTTTTCCTTTTTATTTTTCTTTGTTTTTGTTACTGCCATGGGATTTGAGGAAAGTATTGAGCTTCCCCATAGCTCAGTTTGCTATCTGGTAAGCAGAGGTCGGTAGTCTTTAAATGGCAGACACTGGAACACACCGTAGTGTATGAAACGGTGACACGTGGCAGTGGTAGACTTCAGATGTCCCAAAAGAAGCACGTAAATTCACTCCTTTCCATTTATGGCTTTGAGTGACGTAATGAGCCCGTGCAAATCCAGACTGGACTCTCCTTAAAAAATAGAACATAAACTTAAAAAACAAGAGCATGGAATTCTGAGGAGAGCAATGTTACAGGTTTTCAGTTGGGAAGTACAAGCTTCTATTTAGTACTAAAAATAGCAGTTGACTTTTCAGAAGTGATGCTAGTTCCATGTCTGCCCTGGCCCCCACTGCGTGGTTAATGGCTACCAAAATGCTTCTGTCACGTGCTTTCAATATTAACTGGCTGAACACAGCTCATGCTCGGAGGGTTTATAGCCTAGGCTAAGCAATTCCTGCTTTTTACTTTAATTGCAAATTGGATTATGTCATACCCTGCTTCACCCTCTAATGGCTTCCTACTGCTCTTAGGGTAGAGTACAGACACCAAAGCGTGTCTGGAGAGACCCTCTACCACGTGCTTCTGGCTTATTTCTCTGGCTTTCCAATCTCGCTACCCACCGGCTTTCTCTCATTTCTAATCTCCTGCCTTGAAACTGTCAAGTGCCTGGTTGCCCATACTTGGGAGCTTCATGCAGGTGTCCCCTGTGTGTTCTTTAAAGTCTTGTTCTCAGGGAACTTTGCCTGGGACCTCATCATGGAAACTACATGATGCCCCAGCCTAGGTTGATTGCTGGCTGTTTCTAGCCACACACCATCCTCTAACTGAAGCATTTATCAAAAACTAAACAAGCAACTATTTGAAAGTTGTAAAACGGCTTCATAAGAGCAGAAAACATTTACTATTACATCTTCATTCTAGAAAAAATGCCTGGCAGGCAATGGAGAGTCACTAATTTTTTTTCTTGGTAATGGAAGTGGTTGAGCCAGGGAATCTGTGAGCTGCTGGCTTGTGCGGTACACAGGAGAGAACAGAAATGGAGCATGGGCTCTTAAAAGTCAGCCAGGCATCTCCTGGGCCCAGCTCTTGTCTCCGTCCCCCAGGAGCACCTGCACTGCAATATCGCACAGGCCCCGCGTATGGAAGAACAAATAAACAGCCTGAAGTTGGTGGTTGAACTCCTCCCCTCCAGGCATCTGTTTCCTTTTCTTCATGGGTACATCTTCACTTCAGGATGATTTACATATTTATTCAGTTTATTCTTTAACCTTCTTTTTTTTTAAGAGAGAGAGGGTCAGTGATAGAGGGAGATAAAGAGAAAATCAATTTTATTTAGATTTTCATGTGACTTCATTGCACCAACACTTTATTGTGTATATGATGCTGGGGTTTGAACCAGCATCCTTGCACATGCCATGCCAACACCATAACCGCTGAGCTACTTCTCCAGAACTTCTTTAACCTTCTCATAATGCCTCCCAGCCCTTTGGTTATCATGTCTGGGAGGTGCTCTTTATTGGGCATCTCCTATGATGTTGTGGCTGAAACACTTTCTTTCTGTACAGCTGTGAACAGGTCTCCTGGCAAGCAAGGAGAATACTCAGATATCCAAAGTGTTCCAGGAGGAGCAGAGTGGTGTCAAGGGTCCGCTCTGCAGAAAGGAGTGGCCTTGGGGCCTGTTCTTACGTTCGCACCAGCAACTGCACACATCAGTACAAGAAGCGCTTGGAATGCTTCCCACTTTTCATCCTTTCCCACTCTCCGCTTACAATGGGATTCCAGGGACGCTGTAGTGGATAATTCAGTGGTGTGTCAGCATCTGTCTGCTCAAGAGCAACTGTCACCAGAGCCTGAAAGGCCACAGCAGGGCCTGCAGAGTCTCTATGCCCAGATGTATGCTTTTTCCAGGGGAGCTTCCATCGCAAGAGTGTTCAATTTCAGATCATGTGGAACCCAAATTAGTTCCTGACCCTGCAGTACTGCAGTGAACCTGATTCTTTTTAAAAGGGAGTAAAGAACCTGAAGAAAGGGGCTGGAAGGGTGGCTTGGCAGTCACAGCGCTTGCCTGGCATGCTCAAGGACACGGGTTTGAACCCCAGCACCATGTGCACAACAAAGTATCAGAGCAACAAAAGCCACATGAAAAACTAAATAAAATTGATTCTCTCTTAAAAGAAAGAACATGAAGAAAGCTTCATGTGGGGATAATAGAATAGGTAACATATACTGGTAAGAAAAAAAAATCTACTTACATATCTATGTGTTTATAAATTTCTTTTCTTCAACATCACCCAAACCCGTGGGCTGTTTCAACTCTGTAGTTTGCTTGAGAGCACACTGTTTAGGCCTCAGCTCAGTTGGTGGCCCCACAGATCCTCTTTCCAGTGGTTTGGTGATTTCCATTGTCTTCTCACTCTGTAATTAAATAAGTAAAAAACACTTCAATTAAATGCTGGTGGACAGATTCATATACATTAGCTCTGGATACCACAATAATTAAGACACCAGCTGTCTCTGTTTAAATAGAATGCAGTTTGTACACAGAAAACCCTGGAATTATCTGTTCTTCTTTGAACAAAGAGAGCAGATTAGACACATTCTTGCCAAAATCAAATACCGATGTCCAAAATGAATGAAACGTTTGGTAAAATGTGAACTGTCCTGTGTCTGGGTCAACTAGAACTCCTCAGCACTCTGCCCTGCAAGGTGGAAGAAGTCTGTCGGGCTCATGTTGGAATAGCTCCTGCAGGCAGGACCTGGGAGAAGTGGCAGGAACTAGGAGAGGAACAGGACTGCCAGGAAAAAGGCTCCCGCATCGCTCATTTTGCTAGCCAGGGGACTCAAGCCTGTGCCGAAGTGAAAGTGTTGGTGTGTTTAATGTCAGGCGAAGTTTCCTACGTAAAAGTGATGTAAGGGACAGTTTTCCTTTTTTTAACCACTAATACAAATGGATTCTTACACAGACATGCTCACATGTGTTCCATATGAACTCCGGAACCTGAAAGACCAGTGGGAGGACTAAAGAGAGAAAGAAGAATGTCCTAGACTTAGTGCATTCTTACGCACAAGATTAATGGTCCAATTCTGCAACTCTGCAAGGACAGGTTTGGAGGAGACTCCAGGCAAGTGACCTAGAGATCTTTGACTTTGCTCTCTACCTCTAGTCAGGACAAGGTTCCCTTTTGTCCCACAATCTTCCCATTATGAGCTAACCAATTAAAAGTGAACCACTGTGTTTCCACTGGGAAAAGGTTCCAACTTCTCCAGAAGATGAGCTGGAACGAAAGGGCTTCCTTTGTTCGTTTTCCTATTCTCTGGGAAAGCTACCTTTAAAGGGCTGCAAGGATACAGTGTGCAATTATTCTAAAAAGATATGCCTTGAGATTTTTAATTCATTTTAATCTTCCTTGTATTATGAAAGCTATGCTTCTTTTTAAGGCTTTCAGACAACCAGCTTAATTTTCATATTGATTCATTCAGGGACAAAACAAAACTTTGTATAAACTGAATGTAAAATGACTCTTTTGTGGTGAAGAATCTGTGCTTGCGTTTAATTATAATGCATGGAAGTGTTCATTCCTAATTAAACATTTAAATGAAGAGGGGTATAAATAGAAATTTTAAAAAGAGATTGAGCAGGACACAGTTCATCCCTCCCGAGATGAAGGTCTTCATCGGCTCTTATTTTCCACATACCCAAAGCTGATGTGACTGTGTGGGGTTTTGAAAGTGTGTCTGAATGTTTTAAGGGGGAAATTTTTTCAGTGCTTATAATGATTAGTAGTGTTTCTTACTTGCACAGACTTATCAAGGAGGGGTCTTAAAGTGCTTTATTATCTAATTAAACCTCACACCATGATACAGTTTTATTAATACATAAAATGTGATACCGTACAGTTGAATATCTGGCTTTATTGTCTATGTTAGAAAAGGGGGTGAGACTATAAATGTGAGTTTAGAAATACAGATGGCTCTTTAGCCAATAGGCCATCCAGACTGACACTGTCCTAGGGGACACTTATCTGTTTATCAGAAAATTTTGGCAATACACAAAACTCCCCTTATATAGGTAGATTCAGTTTTTATACTTACAAAATGAAGTGAAAATGCCATCCTTTTATCTGAGTCATTTGTTGAGGACATACCTTAAGACCTTATCTGTCTTTATCTTTCTCTTCTTTTTGCCCTACTTTGATCCCCAACCACACTGTCTTGAGTCCGAGAAAGTGACCAATGACGTTTGCTTAAAGTACTGATTTCTGCTTTGCTCTGCGAGTGAAGGACATGCAGACCCTTCTCACCTTCGTCACTGTTAAGCTGTTCATTACGGGAGCTCTGCGCCAACCCAGCACACTGGTCCAGGCCCCTCCTTTTCTTTACTGTGAAACTTTATTTTCTGAAGAAACAAAAAGCCCTTTTCAGGAGACTGTAGGGAATGTAGAAGAAGATGTGTCCCACCAAGCAGATGATCGCTACTCATGCTGCACATGCTGAAGGATTATGTAGAAAATCCCCAGTCAAATGGTATGATGGAAATAGAGGCTGAAGCACCTGGCCAGGACTGATGGAGCCAAGGTCAGAAAACCTGCAGGTGCATGTGAAGATCGAGAGTGTCCTCAGCCGCAACAGTGGAATAAAATCTCCGTGGTTTCCAATAACAAACATGCATTGCTGTCCATGGGTATACAAGCCAGTTGGGCAGCTCATCTGTCTTGGAGAAGTGAGCCCTGGCAGGTTGGTGGGCTGGCTAGGGGCAAACTGGCACAAGATCACCAAGGCTGGGACCGTGCGTTTTTCTCTCTGCGATGCTCATCCTCTGATGACTAATTCCGGCTTGTTGAGGAAGAGAGAGAAAACAGAAACACGTGCAGCCTTTTGAGATGGGCAGATCAGCATGCTGCAGCATCCTTCAGCCAAAGCGCAGGGCCAGCCCAGATCAGAGGTGGAGGAAGAGGTCCGCTCTGGGTAGGAGCTGATGGGCACAGATGCAAGGGGTGTTAATTGGGGACATTGGTGCAGTCCCTCTACAGCATATGGAGCACTAACTGGCCTTTCATGAGAGTGTGGAAAGAGTTATATATCCAGTGGAGGAAAGCAGCCACGCATCTCAACCTAAACTAATAGAACAACAGACAGAAAAAGTGGGAAATTCCCTTTATCACACTAGGGGCTGATAAGGCTTTCTTAACGAAGCTACAACTCATAGTGTTTAGGCTGGAGGAGATGAACCACCTTGCAACACAGAACATTAAAGCATCTATAAAAATATATGACAGCATTAAAAAATTTAAAAGACAAACTTCAAATTTGACAAGACTATATGAAATTGTATCCATAAAATCAATATCTTTAATAGCTAAGTAACTCCTACACATCAATTAAAAATTGCTAAAGTCACAGGAAAAAATGTAAGAGAAATATGGAGGCAATATATTGAAGATGAAATACAAATTTCCCATAAATGCATGAAAAAAGAAATAATTAAAACAAAAATGAAACTAAAAGTTTTACCATTGCATTGCTAAAATTTTCATATTTCCCAAGACCGAAGGATTGGTAGTCACTTTTATATGCTAGGGGCAGAAGTGTCTATTGAAACTGATGTGTTGGGGCTGGAGCAGTGGCTCAGCAGCTGTGGCACTTGCCTGGCATGTGCGAGGACACAGATTTGAACCACAGCACCACGTACACAATGAAGTAACCCAGGCCATAGGAAAAACTAAATAAAATTGATTCTCTCTTTCTCTCTCTCTCACTGTCCCTCCCCTTAAAAAAAAGAAGTGTTGGGCTGGAGCGATGGCTTGGCGGTTGCAGCGCTTGCCTGGCATGAGCAAGTACATGAGTTCAAAGCCCAGCATCACCTGCACAACCAAGTGTCCCAGGAATCAAGGTCATATGAAGGACTAAATAAAGATTTCTTCTCTTTCTGTCCATTCCTCACTGTCCCCTCTTTCAAAAGAAAAAGAAAGAAAGAAAGAGAAGTCATCTACAAGTTATATAGATATAGGAATATTAATTCAGTAAATATTGCAATTCAATCTCATTCTTGTGTACAATTTTTTGTCTGTTTTCAGAAACATTACTTTTTTCCTACATGCAAATTTGCACATGGTAATATAAAAGTAAATTAAAGTTTTTCCAAAAACAGTGATTGAGTTTTTCTGTGGCATGTACCTTAATTACCTTGTTAAGTGCTCTTGAATTTTTTAACCTCACAATTTTCATTTCCAAAAGTAAAAAATAAAATGCTGACATCCTTCTCCCATAAAGGTTGAAGGTGAGTAAATTTGTCTAAATTAATGAAATCTGTGTATCTCCTGAGCCAATTTGACTATCAGTCATGGATGGCTATATAGGTTGATCCAAAACCAGATGAATGAAAATTAATAGATATTTCTAATAAAACTATTTTTTTTCCTTTTGAGAGCTATATTTCAGGCACAGTCTGGTAAACAGTAAATTCTGGATGGCCTGTGATTGATCAATTGTGTTATTGATTGGTTCCCTCACTTAATTCAAATTAGAGTAGGTTTTGTTTTTTAAAGAGAGAGAGAGAGTGAGAAAGACGGAATCAATTTTTATTTAGTTTTTCATGTGGTTTTGTTGCTCGGACACTTGGTTGCATACACGGTGCTGGGGTTTGAACCCACGTCCTCACGCTTGGCAAGCAAGCAACATAACTGCTGAGCCACCGCTCCAGCCTCTAGAGTAGGTTTTAAAAATCCATCCTTTAATAGGAGAGAACTGAGACTCACAAACTAAATGATTTGTTCAAGTTCATTTATTTAGAAAAATGTCATGGCCAGGTTCATACCGTCTCCTTTTCTTCATGGTTTGGGTTTGTAACTGTGCGAAAACTGAATTCATTTTTAAATATTAATTAATTACTTATTTGTGGTGCTGAGGATGGATACTTTGTGCAAGACAAGCCCTCTACCCTTGGGTGCATCCTTCACCCTCAAACTGAACTCATACACTGTTCAAATGGCTTCCGTGTGCACCTTATACTACGCAGACACACTCAGGACCATCTTTTAATAAAATTAAATGTAATAAAATGTGCTGTTCTTTGAAAATTCAGCAGTAAGTTGATTTTTTTTAAACAAAGCCAAGGCAAGTTAAAAACAACTAAAAAAGTCTTGGGCCTTTTTCCAATCGTAAATGAAAGAAATTTTAGTATGAAAGGCACATAAGGTTTTCCCCAGGTTTGCCTGGAGAAACCTACAAAAATGAAAGATCAGAAGTAAAATTATTTTCACCCTCATTCATATATAGAGTTTAAAGATTACCTAAATGTAACTTGATCTTTAAATGGTAATACATCTGATTCAGACTTCATCAAATTAGAAGCATTTTTTGCAGGGTCCAGGATAAGCCAACTGTCACCATGAACTGCAATGCTTCTTTGCTGGTTTTCTGGAACATGTAGGGCCTGCTGCCCTGCTTCCTGTGTTGGGTGTCCACTGGGAGGAGGAGGGACCCCAGGCAGTAAGGACTTTTGTCTGAGTGATCACTCCAGGGCTTTCTCCTGCTAACAAGCCAAGGAGCAGACAGACAGCAGCCCGTCTTGTGTTGTTCACTCATTTGAGATGATCCTCCTTACTTTGGAGATATCTGCAGTAAAAACACTAAGGATATTTCATTTTTGTTTCCCCCAAGCAGTATTAGGGTCACATAATAGTTTTTAAGATACCAGATTAAACTTGGCTTCTTTGGGTGGACATGTGATCAGTTCAAAGTTTCAGTTTTGTTACCGACACAAATAATATGTTTATTTATTTTCCAGAGCTCAGTGTAGTGGTTCATAATCATCCCAGCAAATACCCTTTTGGTGACTCCCAGACTGAGAATGCTGGAGTGTTCACTCCTGAAGGAGGGGAGTCTTTCTCCGTGATTGGTTTCTAGGTAGTGAAACTCCGTGCATTTGCATAAACGACCACTAAAAATATGCAAATGATAAAGCAGGACTCATTACCATAGCCTCTCAGACACCTTGGAAGGCTTGGAATGCAGGTGGATCCGGTTTCAAGTACTTTTTTACCTTTAGCAAACAATTACCTCCTACATTTCTGGAGAGAGGAAGAATGCTACCAGGCTTCTTGGCAACAGTTCTCCCATGTTAACTAGCTGGGTCCTCGAAATGAAACGCATCTGAAAGGCTCCTCTGAGCTATCTGTATATTAAATATCTGTCTGCAGCCCTGTCCTGTGTTTCTCTGTGCATGCAGGGATTGGGCTGTGGGAGAGGTTTCCCCGATCACTCCTGGAAAGGCGATGATTGATTGTAACGGGACTAGCCTAATCAGAACAACCTCTCTGGAGCACCGCACATTTTGCAAATCACTGGCACGCAGATTTCAATTTGCTCACATCGTGAAAAAGGATTTAAAAGGAGGCTGGCAGCTGTGGGATGGCGGCGCTGACTGATGCAGAGCATTTGCCCCAGAATGCTGAAATTGAAAAGGCACCTCTCCCAGCGCTGCGCACACAGGCAAGAGGTGTTTGGCAAACAGAACTGGCAAAGGGTGAGATCTTGCAGCCCGATTAGCACTGTGGGATGTCTTTCTGGGGCTCTGCCTCTAGGACTGCTTGGGTTTCCAGGGTCAAAGCTCGCTGCTTCGGCCTAGCTCATTTGAGAAAGGACTCTGGAAATCCTCAGCCCAGCTCCGTGCTCACACACATGTCCTCATGGAGATGGGGGAGCCTTGGACATGAGCTACTCCCAGGGTGATCCTCTCTCTCCTATCAAATTTCCAAGAATTTCTCTCCCCTCCCATCATTTCCCCTGCTTTGATTCATGTCTGAAATAGTTTTCCTAAAGCTCAGTTGCTGATCTGATTGCCTTCTCATTCCATCTCCTTCCCCTTCTCTCCTCACTTCAATCTAAGCACCAGCACCATAACATCTAGAGGAAAAAAAAAAAAAAGGAGGTATTTCCATTGTAGTTAAAACAGAACATTTATCTCCACATTGTCCTCCATTAAAAAAAGAATTGAATAAACTCAATTGAAATGTTCACCAAGCCAGGTATTGTCAAGTCTGGGAATTAGCTCCGTTCTCAGCACAAGTCTCCTTTACTCACTCTGCTTCTGGCATTGCACAAACATCCGTCTTGTTTCTTCTCTGAGTGACAGTGTCAGGGCTGAGATACTTCCACTGGGGTATATTCATGTAAGAGGGAAATTAAGGTAGATGCTTGGACTCATAATGTGTCTTGTTATCAACCTTGAGTTTAATTCTTATTCCTTAAAGCTCTTGAAAGTAAGAAGTGACATTTAATAAGAATACTGAAATTTATGAAATTATAAGAATATCCATTGTTGCACTCAGAATAATAACAATAACTAGTGACATTTCTTGGGTCTATATAACATCATTTTAAACTGTCCACTCATATAATCTCATTAAACTCTTCAATCCACCTACCATTTCAGTTTGACCATCATTCATATTTTCCAAACAAAAACAAGCCAAAGAACTTTCCCCAAAGCCACATAGCATGGTGAGCTATGTGGGATGGAGCCGCCGGTATTTGATTCCTGTGCATTCCTGTCACCTAGTAGTTTCAAAAATATAAGCAGAAGCCAGGATTGTTCCCCTAGGAGACAGTCCAGAGAGAGCACCCAGGAGACATAGCCCCACAGTATGGCTCAGATGCATTTGAGGAAACTGCAGAAGTAGGCAGGTCGGTCACATTTCTTCCCGCTCCCTCCTTCAGCAAGCCTGGCCACCTGGAAGGTCACTCTCTGATGTTCTCCTGCCCTCCTTCCCTGAAGCCAGTCATGAGGCCCTCATTCCAGAGGTGCTCACTGTCTGCCCCTGGAGGAAAGGAGCATCTTTGTCTCTGAAGGTACGAGGTCACAGAGATGAACCTGAACCACAGTCCACGCTAAGTTCCTCTAGTCTGTCATCATGAAGCCACACCCGTTGCCACTCCTCCTCCACAATAACCCACTTCTTATAAACATGCGACAGTTCCCCTGGTTCTTTAGGTCTTCGTTTCTTTATGAAGTCTTCCATGTCATGGAAGATTAAAATAAAGCATGTTTTTCTCTTGTTAGTCTAAAGTCTGTTCTAGGGGGACTCAGCCATGAACCTAGCAGTGAGAAGAAAAGTTATTTCTTTCCAGCTTCTGTGTTGGCCATTTGTGACTTAAAAATTGGTGTGGTGATTTGGGAGAAGATGGATGATGTTGGGGGAAGGCGTGTAGAAAGGGCCACAGGAGAACACTTAAATCACAAATGTAGCCCAGATTCCTCCATTGCAAGGTGCATGCTGACACTCCTAGATCAACAAGAGGAAAGCATGGAGTTTGTTTAATATTTCCACGATACAACATGAAGACACAGGAAAAGGGGAGGGCAGTGTATTTCTATGGCCCCTTTTGCAGAAGTGTGGATCAACTGTGACAAACTGGGGGAGGGAGACAGGCAGCTTGCTGGTGCGGATTCTTCTCTCCTGAGCCGACCTGCTTTGAGGGAAGCCAGCTGGAGCCACGGTGTGTGCTTCAGGGGGAAGGGCAGGAGGGAAGAGCAGAGGACCTTCTTCCTCTGGCCGTTTCCTCGGTTTTGAACACTGGAAGGCCCAGGTGCTGGAACTTGAGTGGGGAATGTTGAATCTCAACACAGATGCTGCTGGGGAGCTGTGTGCTAGGTGGTTCTGCGCAGGTCCCGTGTTTCTGATCTTATTCCATTTTGGGGTCTAGTAAGAGAGACAGAGAGATACTTGGTAAATATAGCACAATCTCGAAAGCAAGTGCAGGATCCAGTTGAACCAGTGCATTCTGGAGCGGGCTGGGCAACACCTTGACACAGGAGTAGACTGGACAAGCATCACTCATGTCCTCCCTCAGCAGCCAGGCCACACATTACTCTGTAGTAAGACACAGTGGACCAAGTCAACCTGAGGGGCCCCGACTTCTTCAGTGTCTTCTTTGTGACACTTTTTGTACCACATGTGAGATCAAATACTAGTTCAACCTTTTTTAAAAAATGTTTATTAATGAGGTAAGATATTGTGCAATCATAAATGTGTATAAAGTAACAATATGATATTCATGTTCTTAAACCAGAATTACCCCCACATTGCCCATGCCCCTGTCTCTTGATTCTTCTATATTTTTGCCTACAAGCTATAAAAATGCTTGGTTTGTGAATTTTCCAGAATTAAATAATCGCATAAGTACTATTTGGTTTCTCAGGGAGGTAAAGAGTATGCTACATTGTTGATGGTCTCTCCCTCCCCATTCTTCCTCCCTCTCCCCTCCCTCCTCTTTCCCCCTCCCTCCCCCTCTACATATCTATGATTGCCGTAGATTATGTGTTGCTTCGCCTTTGCTGGGTCTAATACATGACCTTGACTACCCTTCACCCAAGCCTGGGTTTAGCTCCAAATGAGCGAAAACATTCAATCCTTGACTCTCTGGGTTTGGGTAACTTCGCTCAACATGATTTCTTCCATTGCCATCCATTTAACTTCAAAGGCTGCAATATCATTATTTCTATTTCAACCTCTTAATAATTATATATCTTTACCAAGTTATTTTAATCTCTTTGTGTCTCTGGGTCATCAACTAGTAGGCTGGGTCAAGTTATTCTGAGGCCTCAGTTATAAACTTCCTTATTAAGTGCGTGGCATGCAGTTGGTGCTCAATAAATGCTGGTCTTTATCCCTTCTCTTTCACTGCTCCATGTCATCATTGCTATCACTTATTTCATTTTGTGATGAAAAATCATGAAAGGCTTGGGACTGGGCAGGGGGGATTTCTGTATCCCTGGAGCGGAATTGTGGCCATGGTGTACCTCAGCACGTTCTGTTGAACTGTCTGTGATTGTATGGCATGTCGTTGCACCACCACCCTGCCCAACATGGCAGCCACCAGCCAAGGTGCTGCTGAGCAATGTAACTGAGGATCTGATGCTTTGGTTTTATTTCATTTTGATTGGTCTTAAACAGCTGCATGTGTCTAGTGGCAGTGGTGTCGAACAGAGTAGCTCTAGATCTTTCTCTCTCTGGGGGTGGATTTAATAGGACTTTGAACTTTTAATTGCCTTACCATTGATTGGCTATTTTATAACACTTAAGAAGTAGAAATCAAGATGTTAATTAAATGATTCTTGTCTCTAGCAAAGCAAGTGATTTTTGCCCAATAGAATTATAACTGGCTTCTTCCTTAGGTACGATGATCCAAATACTTCATTTTATTTCCTAATTGGATATTAATCTATTTGTGTCTATTGGCAAATTCACCTTGGCATTGCTGATTGTTTGTATCTTTTCTTTAAACTCTTCTTCAACTCACTTTAACATCTTACTGACTCCATCTTTTATTAATGAATAAATAAAATTGTTAACCATTCACTTTGAGTTTGGGTGAAAGTGGGGTCTTACCTTGGAAAATCAAGCACCTTTCCCTCTTATGTCCTGATCATGTTTCCCTGTCACCACAGATAAGTGGGGAAAGAGGAACATTTTGCAACACAACCTGTATTCATGATTATTTATGTTATCATGTCTGTTTTTCTCTTGCACGGAGAGAGTATAGGAAATCATATAATAGGATTGGTACAAAGAAGTAAAGCAAAATTAAAAAACTGAACCCTCTACCTGGGGCACGTCTTGGCCATCCTCCCTTCTTGGAGTAGAGTGGCGGGCCTTTCACTGCAGTTCCACTGCTCATGTTGTTGACTTACATTTCATTGCCTTAAGAGTGGAACAACTTGTGTCTTGGATTGGTTGCAACGTGAGCAGGAAGTTGAGAGCATTACAAGCTAGCATGGCTCAGCCCATGGAAGCACAGGAAATATTGGTTCATGATGAGTGGGGGAAGATAAATGCTTCTCGCAAGACCCAGAGTTTTCTTTAGACTTTCAGAGTTAGTTAAAATCAGCTTTAATACACAGCCACATGAAGGTTACTCTAGAATTTTCCATCATCTGTTATCATGACCAATGCTATGCATTGCCCTAGTAGACACAATTGAAGCAGCTTTCAACCTATGAGGTGGAAGGAGATGCGGAAAGGTAAGGTGCACATTGATTTAATAATTTCCCATACTTGTTGAAATGACCACTATCATAATGTTATGGGAAAGGGAAACATGTTCTCAAATGAATGTTGAATGAAAAAACAGATCCCAATTTAATTGGGATTGTATCTATCTTGTGACTATGAATGGTGTAAATGTGATATATTTCCATGGGTTAAAAATCAGAAGGAAACAAAAGGTCATTTATCACAACTTAATTGCTTTTCTTTTATTCTCTAAATGTGTTTGAACAGCACATTATTTATGCTTGAAGACTAAGTGAATACGTGTGGGATAGAAAAAAAAAGGAGAGAAGGGATAAAAAAAAGAATAAGGAAGCCAATGTGAAGGAACAAAGCGTCAACTCCATACAAAAGTGAGGACAAACAGAAGGGAAGGCCCCAGGTGCCTGGAGGCAGAGGCTGCCAGGGCTCCTTTTCTGGGAACAGGTGTCCAACTGCACCCGCCTTGCCTCTGCCCCTTGAATCTTGCCGGACTGGGGAGTGACGGGACCCTTTTGTCTCCTGCAGTGAGAGGGAGCCTGTGTTCTTGAGGTAGCCTTTGTTTTAGTGAACACTTTGACAGCCTGAGAGCAGGCAGAGCTATCAAAGGCAATGGAGCCCGGTAGCAGCCACGCAGGCGGGGGCTGAAGAACTGTCTGCCATGGGACAGCAAAGACCTCCCCTGCGAAGGTTCCCAACCAGAACAAAACGGTGTAGGAGCATGAGTCAAAGGGATGCGGCAGCTTCATCGTTCACTGAAGAAGCAGCAGCCAGACAGGGACACTCTGGAGGACTTGTGTCTCCGTGGAGTGCCACGATGGCAGACAGATCCTCTTATGTGGAGGCGATAGTACTGTAGGTCACTTGGAAGGAACTGTGAATTCTCGGTTCTTAAACACAGCCCTCATTTCACTGATTAAGCCTCCATCCTGGCAGAGCCAGTCTTCCAACCTTTTGTGCTTGTTTACGGCAGATGCCAAAACTCCTGTCTACAGTGCTTGCAGTTTTCATGGAAGATACCTCTGCTCTTCTGTTGAGGGGCTCAGCCAGACAAAGGTGACCTGCAGACTGCGGGCAGAGGAGCTGTGACCACACCCCATCCCCTGCATGCTCTAGGAGCAGAACCCCCTGGAAACAGGATCCCCTGAGATGCAGCAGTGGCTCAGCCTCCAGACGGGACAGAAGAAGGTGCTGAGGCCCAGGTCATGAGAGCTTCATTCAGGATGTCAAGGCATTGGGATGGGATTTTATACATGATTGGAAAATACTGGAAGTCTTAGGAAAGCAGACCTTGGCATGGTTTAGCAGTGGTCACATCCAGCCTGGTGACCACCCATGGGCTCCTGCACTCCCTTCCAGAGTCTTGCGATTTGGAAGAAGATGGTGCTGAGGAGGGCAAACAGGGAGGCAGTGCAGGGACAGTGTGTGAAGAGGGGAGGGAACACCCAGGGGACCTGAAGGTGAAGGGAGCAGTGCAGGATGAGGTGTGAAGGGGACCTGCAGGTGGCAGGAACAGGGGATAAAGGGGTGGACAGGACACAGCAGAAGTGCAGGGGAAAGGCCCAAAGGAGTGCATTACTGCTTGAGGTCATGAGTAGAAATGTCACAGCACAAAATGGGATAAAGAATGCATGGAGGAGGGTGTACTGAGGGATACAATCAAATTAATAAAATAAAGTTCATTAAATGTGGTTGAAAGAGTCCTAAGACAAATGTAAAGCCCTCTGGATCTTAATCAAGACCAGAACCTTTGGCATCCAGTTCAAGATGTTCATGGTCTGGTCTTTATCTTTCCTACTGGTATGGCACCTAAAATTACAGGCTCAGAAGCACATTCCAGGCATCATACATTTTTCTCATGCTTTGTTTTCTAACCAACCCATATTCTGTATTTTTATGATGAGAAAGAGTTAAAATTTGATTGCAAATATTTGTCTGTAGGCATAATATTAAAGAAATCACAAAACAATATATACTTAAAATTGTTATAAAGATTATCCAAATAAGCTAGAAAAATTAATAGTCTAGCACTCCTGGATTTCTCTCCTTCTCCCTGGACTGTTATTACGCGTGGCCTCAGGCAAGCCACTTCTGACTCAGTTTTCAGCAGCACATAGCCTCTTGCAGTGTTACGAATGAGTTTTTACAAAGCATTCCCCTCCAGGCAAAATTGAAATAATAATACTTTGCAAAATTGAGGTCAGAGGTATTAATTATTTCCAGTTCTAAGCAGGGATGCAACACACTTTGATTCTCGGACAGGATGCTGGTGGCCCAATGCTTTGTTCTGCTGTGTAATTATAGATCATTTTAAAAGCATATTTAAAATATGACTTTATGGTTAAATCTCCCAAATAACATGTTCAACGGATAACAATTTCATTATGGAAACACGGGTTTCTCTATTATCATGTCCTTTCCTATAAATACTGGATTGTGGGAACCTAAAAGTCATGCGTAAATGTAACTGTTCAACATTTATTCTGCTTTGCTCTGCTTATTCTTTGTTATTTTGTCAGTTAATATAATAAGATTGGATTTGCAAAGCATATTCTCTAGAAGGTGTTTATTTCTTTTTTGGCACAATGTTGATACTTTCGATAGCTGCACTTGAGTTGTGTCTATTAAAAATAACTGGGTGTCTCCAGTTCAACTGGCAACCATGGATCAGTTAGAATACTGGTTTATTAGCTGATTCATCTGATGCTACTTTAAAGAAAAGTTAAAATCTGTATTAATTAGTACTTTTGTATAGAATCAATTTTCCAACAAAGTGATGTTTTCCTATATAAAGTAAATGTTCAAAGCATAAAACAACAAACAAGCCCTTGCCTTCAAGGGACCTTTTCCTAGGATGGTCCTTTTGATACGTGCCCTGCTCTTGCGTGGTGGTGCATAGGGACAGAGAAAAATGCACCATACATCTGGCAAGAAATCCTTTAATTAGTTGTCTTCCCTAATTACTCTACAGACTTAGCATACTCTTGTTGGTGTTAGGACCTTAAGCCCTTCCAAGGACCTGGCAAAATCCTCCTCAAAGCTCCTGCTTCCTGTCCTGTCCTATCTTTTCACTTGACAAAGCAGCATGGGGACACCAACACAGAACCACAGGCTTGCCAGTGTCCTCCAGAACCAGCTTCCCCCAGTCAGTGCGATGGCACAGGAATGCTCTGATGCCACACTCTTCCTTCTGTCTGCAGAGACCAGCAGTCTTTTGCCAAAAGGCTTACACGTGTGGCCACCAGAAGAGAAGGTCATGGGATCCTGGATTATTCACAGGTGATCCTGGTTTTTTTTTGGCAAATAACACAGCCAAAGAAAGTGTATGAGAGGAAGGAACCTCCTTGCCAGGGTTCAGAGGAGGCCTAGTTGCCAAAGCATACTACTGACCAGTTTGTATGAAAAAATACAGCTATTTTTTTTCTTTTATGAGGCTGCAGTTTGTGATTATGAATGAGGTGGAGCAGACAGAGTTCTTACTCAAGACAATCCTGTCTCTTGTATGCAGGAGTGAGCCACAAAGGTATAATTAAACGTACCTTCAAAGGTTCCTATTAGTAAAAGTGACAAAAGAAACAAGCTCCTATTGAAACTTTGCCACAAGTTTTAGACTCCTTCCTTGTGGTTTGTGAGAAAACCCTCGGGGAAATAGCCCTCTGGGAAATAGCCCTCTGGGTATCGTCCTCATGGAAATGGGTGAGTTGAAGCTGTCCCTTGATGAATTACAACTCTGAAGGAAGTCAGTCAGCGAATGATGATGTCCCAGCTCTCTCTAATTGAAGAGACGTACGGAATGCAGTTGCAGCTGTCCAGATAGACTTGCTGTGTTGGGTTGAGGTGGGACCTGTCCCCAGACCACACTGTGCTGTGAAGTCCGCAGCGCGTGCGTCAGGCACCCACAGTAACTGACAACAGGAGCTGCCCCTTTCCAGGCCACCCTTCAGAGAGCTGCCCTGAGGCCACTGCAGTGGTGCGGTTCACACCTGGGCCACCACTTCATCATTTGGGCTTGAAAAAAGTGGGACAGAAGGGGAAAGAAAGCCAAGTTCTGCATACACATCTTCTCAGCTCCTCGGGGCTACCCATGTACCCAGAAACAGGTCATTCCTTCCTTTTAAAATAATTTTTTGGTGAAATAATTGTTCTAAGAAAGGAATAGAAGAGAAAAAGAAGCAGGATTGAGAGCTGGGGAGTTAAGGGACACCATGGGGCTGGTCATGGTCACTCCTCTTTGGCAGTTGCCTCCGAAACTACCCCCCACACCTTCGCCCAAGCCTCCAACCAGGAGCCCCAGAACAATGTGGCCGAGTGGCTGAATTCTTTCCACCTGCCCCTGGGCTGGGCTCCACCTCCTGCTTGTTTTCTGTCCTCACCCCACCAGCTCCAAACAAGAAGAAACCTGTGTCCAGAGCTGCCATTCAAGCAGGGCCAAAACTCCTTCTCCAAGTCTGCATTGCCTCATTCTCGAAGCTCTGTGGTTTCAAGGCCTCGGGCTATTGGGGACTCCTGTTAAGGACCAGGGACCCGGGAGGAACAATTTAGGCTGGTCAGCCCAGTTGGCACAGAGCTTGCGCCTTCTAGTGAAGGAAGGTTCTTGGGACACAGCAAGGAGCAGGGTGAGGAAGGTGACAGCTCAGATCCGTTACAGGTAATCTCCCTGCTGCCTTCAGAAGCCGATTATAAATGACCAGAGCAGGTTTCCAGCCATGCAGCTTGAATTTCAGACTGCTTTTAATTTTAGGAGAGTGAGCATTCTCTATTTGGTAACTTCCTCTCTCTCTCAGGGTCTGTACTTTTATAAGGTTTTCCCTTCTTATCAGCTTGGCCACGGTGGCAGCTATTGTAACTCAGACATTGACAAAAGAGGGGGAATAAACCTCTCCAAAACAAAAACCACGAAAACAAATTAAAAAAAGGTTTATATTTGCCATGTTGCCTTCAAAAAAGTGCAGTTCTGGGGGAAAAGAGTGCACGTCTCAGAAGCACAGACGGAGATGAAATTAAAGGAACTGATTTTCATCCATTCTGCAAAATAAATAATTCGAAGATAACTCAAAATATTTCCAAAGATCTTTGTATACCCTGAGAGCCTTATGTCTTAGAAGAGTAAGCTGTCTACTCATAGAAACACTGCTTCAAACTGCTGTTTCCCCCAGGTTCAAATCTATTTCCTGCCATCATCTGCTAATTCGTCATGTAGGGGCGCTAGTGAGCACCAGCTTAGAGCAGGTACAACACCCATGACCATGGCTTGAGATCTCTGCAGTCTTGAGGAGCAGAATCTGAAACAGAGGTGAAGGAAAGCTTTGTGGGATCTGTAGGAGCTCACCTATTAAACAAGATTTATTAGGGAGACTCATTACTTAATATTAATATGATCTTTTACCACAAGTCAGGGATTATACTGGGCACTGGCAATACAAAAATGAAGACATCACCCCTACCCTTGAGCTTATAAAAGAAAGGGACACACTAGGGGTGTCCAGGGAGTCCTCTCTGGAAAGACAGAGACCGCAGAGACATCCATACAACAGAGGTGGGGGCGGGGAATGGACTTGAGCCTGATTGTCAAGCTGGCCAGAGAAGGAGACATGAAGCCATGTTTGGGAAGGAAATACTGACCTACAGAGCCTGAAGGGTGGTAAGTGATGGACGTAAAATTCAAAACTTTCCTGTCACTGCCCACAGCACTCCATGGTAAGTGCAAAAGAGTGTGTGAAATCTCTTATTTTAACTGGAAAGTCCTCAGAGAGCCGTATCATATTCTAGAGACTAGATTGGAACCTACAGAATTGCTGTTTGTGCAGGTCAAAACCATTTGAATAGTGGTGCTGGCCTTGGGTGCAGATATCAGAGAGGGCATTGCATGGCCCTGCCATTTACCAAGGTGTATTTCCATGCCGGGAAGTGGGTCATTGGGGGGACTTAGGAAGTGGATTCTACCCTGAGCTGTTCTATTGGTAGAGTTAAAGGTGCACAGTTTGGAAATTTCAGGGTAAGTATCTCTAAGCCAAAGTCCAAAATTTGCAATGCTCCCAAATCCAAGATGTTTCGAGCACAACGCATCATGAGTATGAGTAGAAAAATTCACATCTGACCTTATGTGATGAGTCTTAGTTCAAAACCCAGGTACACAAAAAGTATTATATGAATTTATTCCTGGTTCTAGGTATACGGTGTCTACAAAACACTAATGAATTTTGTCTTTGGACTTGGATGCCACCCCTGAGACATCTCATGATGGACATGCAGGTATTCCAAAACTGGAAACCTTTCTGGTCATAAGCATTTCAGATGAGGGCTACTCCAGAGGTAGGTAGTTACTGGAGCCAACAGAGGAGAAGAGGAGAGAGTGCATGTGGGCAGTAGCAGCTCTTCCCTTCAGCAGGGGGCTGATAGAGCACTTTCTTGAATTTTCTCTCTGAATCCCTGTGCAACGCTGAGATCCTTTCCAAAGTGAGGACAGTGACCTCTCACAGAGAATGTCATGGAACTTGCCCAGGAACAGAGGACTTGTGAGTGATCAGGTCAAGATTTGGAGCCTGGCTTATGTTTATAGTGTGGGGTGGTCCCAGTGCCATTCATTGCAACAGAAAATGGCGACTTTAGGACTGCAGCAAGATAACAGGCAGCGCTCCAGGCCCTTAGCGGATCCTCAGGCAACCATG